>JAQZBX010013522.1:27352-39843 GCA_029593785.1 Cabassous unicinctus | reverse complement strand
TAGGAAGCATTCCCAGAAACGTAACCATGAAGTAAATCTGTCATCCCAATCTCTTTAAGATGGACCTCTGCTAATTAAGTAAAATATGAACAGTGTCAGTCTAACTCCTTTTTGGAATCAAGTATTCAAAGATGTGCAAACCAAGAATCTGCAAATCACACAGTCACATTTCTGCATCTTCTTTATTATGAAATCCTAGGCTCACAAGGGAGCCTTATGTTTATATTAAATCAGTACAATGTATACCTACTAACTTGGAATTGTGGGCTTTATAAACACATATCCAAATCACATTTGGTTGCTACATCAGCCAGGGTACTTGCAGGAAAAGATAGCATACACAAACTAAGTAATTTGAGGAAAATATAATGAAGTGGTGATTTACAAAGATGTGTTGTGAAACTAATAAGGATAGTGTTATATCTGTGGGCTAGCAACTGCAGAGAGCTGTTACCCCTAGGCTAGAAAGGAAGGCCAGTAGGTAGGAAGCAATGACTAGAACTTGGTAAGGGCAACTTTATGGAGAAGGTTTCCTGAGAGAAACTATGGCTTCTAGGGAAGCAAGGCAGCCAGCACGCAAAAGAGGGAATGAGAGGAATATATACCCCGACTTTATTCACTTCTCTGTGCCTCCTGTTGGCTAAGCCCAACCAGAATCCAGAGGTCAAGGACTCCCTGAGGTAGGTCAGCCGCCTGGAAGATAAAGTTGGGTGAAAAGCGGATCTGGAGGGGAAAAATGGATACTAGTTAGTCTTGTCCTTGTACTTGAAAATGATAACCATAGGAATCAACATGGCGGGTATGACAGAACACAACTGTCATCCAAAGCAGAAAAGTTGAGCTCTAGAATGGCGTTCTAGAAGTGGGATGCTACAAATTATTTTACTGAGACACAACTTGCACAATTTTTCATCATACCATTACATCAATCTCTGAAATAATCTTTGTGTCACCCAGTTATCCTTGTATAATCAAGCACATAATAAATTCTCAGGACCTTTATGCACAGGCACTAAGTAATTTTACTCCTATGTTCCTTATCACTGCTGTTAGTTCTTTATCTTGTGTGAATTTCCATTAGCAATATTTCAAAGTTCCAAGAACAGTTACGTATTCCCATGCAATGACATGCCAGATTTAGACAAATAATACAGTCATGATCAAGATTGTGCAGATTGTCGCCAAGCCCAAAAGAAGTGAGGTCAACAGCAAACCACCTCTGTCAAATGAATTCATTTAGAAAAGCCTCACGGTAGTTTCACTGTGACGCTGTCTCACATAGTTAAAATTAAATGGATGGAAGTATTCAGCAGAAATTCAGAAACCCCTCTTCTTCTCAATTTTACTAGCAAAAATGCCTGTTCATTGAAAAGGGTAGTAGCACCAGACAGTTTCAGAGGAAATAACTGTAGGAACATCCCTTTCTGCCCACAAAGATGAATTGGCTGTAACAAATGCCATTTGAAAATTATGGTCTCAAATTTTCAGCTTCAGCATGGCATTTTTAAAAGCAGTTATGTCCTGGTCTGATGGAAATTTACATGCTTCATTCTTCTGCAGAACATATTGCAGCCAAGAAAAGGGTTTATTTTTCCCCTTTTAAATTTCAATATCTGGAATGACCTATGGAAAAAAATCTGTACTGGGTAGTATAATAAAGGCTACACATAGCATTCCATTGTGTTACTTTTTAGGCATAGAAGCAAACTCTTTACGTTCCAGCCACTAATTAAGATAAAGCTTTGCTTGCCATGCAATTTTGCTTCCTTAACATCTTTTGCATTGAAGTCATTCTGACCTACAGAGCATCCTACGTTTTAGTCAGCCACCCATAAAGTACAAATGAAAACTGGTAAAAGGAAAACAACGTGCATTCGGAATAACTTGCTGGGAAATGCCTCAAACTTGAAAGACATTTTAATAATAATTCAGCAACCAATTCCATTAGTGCTAAAGACCAGGGAAGCACAAAGAGAAAATGTGAATTATACTGCTCCTCTTTTTGTAATTTAAAGACATTTTGGCCTAAATTTAAGCCTTTTGGAATGTGGTATCTTGCTGTTTTTGAGCCAAAAAAATACAAGATACTCATAGTGAAACCCATTAGTGATAAACTATATTTCTCCACTTCACATTTTGCTCCTATCAAACATCGTTTTACCTCAACACCGTATTTTAAAGGCTTTTTACATTTAAAGAATCATATCAAGCAAAGGCAATTTTTTTCAAAGGTAATTTAAACTGGCTTTATGATGCAACTATAAGTTATTTATTTTTTAATATGTTTTTCCTTTGCATCAACAGCAACCTATTAGTCAATATCTCCCTTAACAGGCATATTTTTTTCCACCTGTACTGTACATAATGCTAGCATACTCTGCTAATGAATAAATTTGTTTCTGACCACTTTTTCAATTGACAGTGGGCTTTTTGTTTTATTTTGTTTTGTTTTGGTATGTAATATATTACATAAGGAAATACAAACTTTTTAATGCTTTAAGCAGTTTCCTCCATCTTGAGAGATAAAACATGTTTACTACTTAGGTTTTGGAATATCGCAATGCTCTGCTTGCCATTATATTCAACAGAAATGTCCGCTTAGTTACTAATTATGTTTTGTGAAAAATGTGTGGTTCTATATTAGCAAACATTTGAATCACACTAAAGTGAAGCCCCCAAAACAGAGGCATATAAAGCAAACTTTCTCATTGCTGTTTTGCATCTACTTGATCAGAAATGTCTTTTAAAATAGTTGTGTCAAGCTGTGACAGCAATCCCTCCTTCCCATGAAAGATTCAAGTTATAATTGCAGTCATTCAAGTAGGTAAGAAGATAACTACTATAATCTAACCGCTGGTCTATAATCTGGTTGCTGAAATGCTGTTCATCATAGAGGATTCTTATTTAACCAGCCTTATCTCATCTTGCCTAAGATGACAAAAAACAATGTTTTTAAGCTGGAAATTCATGATGAAAGTACAGACAAACAAAAAACATGTGAAAGAAATGGTAAACCAAGTACTGTAATCAAAGAAGTACAAATTAAACCAAAGTGACATTGTTCTTAATAAATTGGCATAGGTTTTTATGTATGATGTTATCCTACAAGTCACAGAGGTTCTGGACATTAATTTCATTACGTATTTTTTTCTTTTTGTGCATCAGTTTCTATAGCTTCAAAGACTATTTTCAAGTTTATTAGTGAACATTTGCAATGTCTATTGTGCTTTTAAGCCCAATCAATGAGTTGTTAATTTCCGATATTGTATTTTTCAGGTATTTGTTCTTTGTTTTATCATCTATATCTATTCTCATTATGTTCATGCTTTCCTTTAAATACTTGAAAATATTGAGCCTGTTATATAAGCTCTTTAATAGTCCTTGTCTGCTAATTATGCCATTTATGCACCTTTTTCTATTGCCTGATTTTTCTCCTGTTAGTGAGATATATTTTTCTCCTTCTTTGCATGTCTTTGTATATCCAGTAATTTTAGGCATGGAGAAATTCATGTTTTTGAGTATAAGATTTTGGAGTCTTCCTTGTTCTTTCAAGTATTTAAGTTAATTACAGAGCAGCTTGGTCCTTTCCTAGCTTGCTTTTAATTTTGTGAGGTTCAATCTAGAGTAGCCTTTATTCTAGAGCTGGTTTCAGTCAGATTACTAACTCATGAACTATCTATGGCCCTCACTCTGTGCCCCAGCTGTTCAATGAGGGCACCCACCCTGTCTGGTTGAAACATAGAAATGTCTTCCAGCCCTTTGTGAGTCTGGGTACTGTTTAGAATACATCTTCCAGGTTTTTCTTTTCCCAATCATATGGGGTTTCATCCTACACAAATGTGTCTTGGTGTTCAGCAACAGAATCAAGGGAATACCTATGTAGATTTCTGGAGCTCTTCCTCTGTGTAGATCTCTCCTCTCTGATACTCTTCTTTGCAAATTGCAATCACTTCATTCTTCTAAAACTCTATGCTCCACCTCTCAACTCAGGAAGATCACCATGCTCTGCTTGTGTTTCCTCTCATTGGACAACGTTCCAGAAAGAGCTTCCAAGCAGATAGCTAGGGTGTTCCTCAAGCTCTCTTCTTTTGTTTCCCTTCTCTCATGGATCACAGTCCTGTGTCATCTGTTTTCTCGTATCTGAAAACCATGACTTCATACATGTCACCAGGATTCTAATTGTTTATGGCAGGAAGAAATGTCTGGATTCAGTCATTCTACCATGATCATAAGTGAAGTCTTAATATGTATTTTTATATAAACTTTAATTTTTATAGAAGTTCTAGGTTTACAGGAAACTTGTGCAGGAAGTACAGAGTTCCCATTTGCCCCTCTTCTACCGCTGGCCCCAGCAATCAGTTTTTTCCAATTATTAACATCTTGCATTATAGGGTGGTACATTTATTACAATCGATGAACAAATATTGATATATTATTTTTCAGGTATGTTTACTTTAAATTAATTTATTTTTATTAGAGAAGTTATAGGTTTACAGAAAAATCCTGCAGAAATTACAGAGTTTTCATATATCCTCTTTCACACATACAGTTTTCCCTATTTTTATCACTTTCATTCATGTGGTAACTTTGTTACATATGATGAAACAAAATTATAATTATACTACTAACTATAGTCCATAGTGTACATTAGGGTTTGCATTTTGTGTGGTACCATCTATGAGTTTTGACAAATACATGTATTCACCATTAGAGTATCATATGAAATAATGTCACTGCCCTAAATATCCCTTTTGCTCCACCTATTCATACATAACACACACACACATACACAACCAAAACCACTGATCTTTTTACTGTCTCTATATTTTCCTTTTCAAAAGTGCCATAAAATTTGAATCATACAATATGTAACTTTTTAGGCCTGACTTCTTTCGTTTAGCAATATACATGTAAGTTTCAGCCATATCTTTTCATATCTTGATAAACTCATTTCTTTTTATCCCTAAATGATACTCCATTTTATGGATGCACCACAATTTTTTTACCCATGCACCTACTGTAAGATGTCTTGGTTGCTTCTGATTTGGAGCAATTATTAATAGAGCTGTGATAAACATTCATGTACAGGTTATTGTATAGACATAAGTTTTCATCTCATTTGAGTAAATACCTAGGAGTAAGAAGGTTGGATCATATGGTAAGCTCATGTTGGCTTTGTAAGAAACTTCTAGACTGTCTTCCAAAGAAATGAGAGTCCTTTTGCTCCATGTCTTCACCAGCATTTCACGTTGTCAATGCTTTGGATTTTAGCCATTTTCATAGGTGTGTAGTGGTATCTCATAGTTTTAATTTGCAATTCCCTAATGACATATAATGTTGAACATCTTTTCTTATGTATATTTGCAAGCTGTAAGTCTTCTTTAGTAAAATGTTTTTCAGATATTTTGCCTATTTTGTAATTGGGATAAGTATTTTGAAAGAAAGTATTTGATAAATAGATTTGTTTTTTTTTATGATTAACGCTTTCTTTGCCTGTTTACATCAAAATCATGATGATAATCATTTATGTTTTCCTCTAATACCTTTGTTGTTTTACTTTTAACAATTAGATCTGCAATTTATTTCGAAAATATTTTTTCTGTGTGGTGTGAGTTAGAGGTTAAGACAATTTTTTTCTGTATAAAATCCAAATGCTCCAGGACTATCTATTTAAAGTACCCTCCTAGCATTAATGTATCGCTATGTTGTCTTTTGTAAATAATACAGTTTCAGCATACAAAAATATGAAGGTTCATTTCGAGACTGTCTATTCTGTTCCATTGATCTACTTACCTATTTTCACACAGACGCTACACACTCTTCTGTACTATAATTGTATAGTAATCTAGATAGGTAGTGTAAGTTCTTTTAGCTTTGTTTTCTTCAAGATTGCCTCGGCCATTCTTGACTGTTTGCATTTTCTAACGCATTTTAAATTCAGCTTGGTGATTTCTGAAAAATAAAGTAATCAATAATTAAAACCTGATAGCATTTTTATTGACATCTCATTGAATCTATGGATTAGGTAGGAATAATTAAAATATTTAGAATAATGAGGCTTCCAAAGCCTTGTGTAATATCTTTTCATTTCGATAGGCCTCATTTAATTTATCTCAATTATGTTTCTTAGATTTTAGTAAAGAGAATTTGCACATCATAATTTAGATTTATTCCCAATTATTTAATGTTTTTGATGTGTTTGTAATATCTTTCTTGAAACTTTTTTCTTTTTAATTGCTCTTGACATATAAAGACAAATTATTTTTGTGTATTGTTCTTCTATCTAGTGATATTGCTTAGTTCAGCAATCAATTCTAACAGTTTGTAGATTATTTTGGAATTTCTATGAACATAATCATCTTATCTGCAAATCATTTATTTCTTAATTATTCCTACACTTTTCTTTTTCTTGTCTTATTAACAGGCTAGGGACTGAATTAAAATATTGAATAAAAGAGGTGGGCATCATCATCTTGTTCTTAATTGGGAAGAGATTTTTTTCAATATTTCACAACTGAGCATGATGTTTCCTATAGGTAATTTATTGATTTCATGAACAGTAAAAGAAAGTTCCTTTCTAATTTGCAACAAGTTTTTGTTTGTTTTAAGAATAATTGAGTGTTGAATTTAGCCAAATGCTTTTTCTGTATCTATCAATATGATTCTATGATCATTATTCTTTTATTCAATAATGTAGTGAATTGCATCAATCAACTTTTTGGAATACTAAATTACACTTTCATTTATGGGATAAAACCTTCTCAGTCATGTAGACAGAACTTTTTACGTCTGTCAAAACGTCTTTCCAAACAAACTGATTATGAATACAGTTCAAAATTTTTCTTGAAATTAATCACAAGGGATAATTCCTCTGGGAGGGGCATTCTGTTGGGGCGGGGTGTTGACTATATAGCAATTGTTAGACTGGATAAATTATAAAACAGTGGGTCCTTAAACATTGTAGATTCAGTGAGATTGGTTGAGTGAAGTGAAGTTGGCTCTTCCTAAGGTTGAATACTGTTAGGATTTTAAGTTTATTAATGTCTATTAGAATTTGACTGGAGAATTTTATCAGGAATGGTAACTACTTCCATAAGGAACAGCTAATCACATAAAATTTTTCTAGCCTAGGGACAATTCTTTTCAATGTCTAACAAACGATCTGTTTATTATCTAGGAGGGTCATGCAAAGCTGTGAGACCTGATCAAGATTCCATCCAGTTTTAGAATAAAAGTCGTTTACAAAGAAAGTTGGAAGGAATAATGGTGGGAAGAATAAAGATTTTTTTTTTTTTTTTTTTTTTTGCTTATACCCCATTGAGTCCATCTGATTTCTATATCATGATACAGATCCTTTCATCCATCACTTACATTTCTAATTATTTAATAAAAGAGGATAATCAGTTATGGATCAAATATATAGCTACTAAAATGTTCATTGCTGCATGGCTTATACCAAAAAAAAAAGAAAAAGAAAGAAAGGTAGGAAGACAGGAAAGAAAGAAGGAAGGAAGGAAGAAAGGAAGGAAGAGAGGGAGGGAGGGAGGGAGAAAGAAATGCCTTTCTTCAATGTCTATCACCAAGAGAATTAGGATCCATCAGTAAAGGTAATAATTCTCATCAACCGTTCAAATTATTGTTATAGAATGTAGTCATTAACATGGGAAAAATATTTACCACGCATTGTTAAATAAATAACAACAAAACATATACTCTCATTAAAAATAATGTATATACAAATAGTGTGTATAATGTATGTGGTAATGTAGAAAAGTATCAATCATATGTTAGGGTACTTATGGGGTGGTAAGTTATTTATATTTTCTTCTTTGTAATTTTTTGATTTCTTGAATATGTTTTTCTTTTATAATAAGAAAAAAGTAAATATAATAATTCATTTTTCTGTAGTTAGGCACAAATACAGCCTCCTTATATTGTTTAATAAAGACACTACTACATTATAAAAAAGAAGTCTTCCTTCTTACAAAGCAATTCTTTAATATGCTTAATTAAAAGCATATGAAAAGGCCAGGAGAAGTACTCTGCTTAGCATCTGTATTATTTACTACTCTTCCTTTGCGGGAGTACAATATTGGTGTGTTTTTATTCTGAGCATGCTTGTCAAAAGTAGAAGACATTGTTTCACCATAACCCATAGCACTCTTTCTGCAAATTAGCTCTCAGGTAAGCCACCAAAAGCAAATTATCCAGTCTTCCTCATAGTACTTAGAGGTTGAATTTCAGAGCATCTGTCCAGTTACTGCATTTTCTCCACATCTGTACTCTTACTCTTTCAGGCATTAGAATTGGCCTGTACAAAAATGGCAGTGTTAAGAAAACAGTGGACCTAACTGCCATCTTGTCAGTGGTGGCAAGCAACAGCCCTGAAAGCAGAGCAATAACATAAAGGCAAATGCTTGAGTGAGTCAATATGATTCCCACTAAGTCTGTGAAGAATGTGGCTTGAAAACATAGTAGCTGGCTCCCCATCTGTGAATTACAGCTTCAACAGAAGCCAGACCTAAGTTAGGGAGCAGAGTCTTGGCAGTTTCTTTGATTTTGGCAGACCTATGACTGGAAAAGTTAGTGCTGAAGGGTTTCAAGCCCAGTGTGTGTCCAATTGGTTCTTATCCTCACTGCATATAATGTCTCAGAAATAATGGGTAACTGAGAAAAAGAGTAGATATTTTCCCAGATGCAAGGTAGAAAACAGTTCCCAATTGTCTGTATATATCTTTTTTTTTTGTATATATCTTTTGATCATAAATAACATATTAAATTTGGTAGTTTTACCTCTATGACTGCTAGCCACTTTTGTTTGCCATAAAATGCATTAACATAAAGATTTCTTTCCAAATATTCCAAAACACCTCAACACTGCATACAAATGCTTGTTAACAAATTGCAAAATAAATATTTATTGAATGTATGAATAAAATTCCTAGTATCCAGTTCTCTAGGTTAATACATTATCCCGCGTAAGCTAATTATGCAAATGATTGGAATACACACTTTTGTATTTAATTTTTATTTCACTGATAGCTTTTAAAAGTGATTATGTATTTCTCCAATTTTTTACCTGTCATATAATGTAAACATTATTGTTAAATAAGCCCAAATTTTATGACATTGTATAAATATACAAATTTGTCATTGACAGAATATATGCTGACTCTGGATACCTGCTTTCTTGGGAAAATTTCATTGTTCCTTTTTTACTATTTGCACCTTATTTTTAAATAGGCAGAACTGCATCTGAATAATCCCCACAGCATAGATAGTTTTCTGAACATACAAAAAAATTTAGAAAAATATTTTCTTGACTGTTGCCATCAATAATATTTGTATTATAGAATTTATAGTATTATTTATCATCAAAACAATGTACCATAGTCACTTCCATATTAGTTTTCAGTCATATTCTTTCCCATTGTACCTTATTTGTGGATAGAGTTTATGAAGACAACTTTTTTCCTGCTTTTTGTAGAATGTTATTTTGTGCCAACTTCTATATATATATTCATCTAAAGCACAGCATATTGCCTTACATTTTCTCCAATCTTTTCTTCTATATTCAACTTTTAACATGGGAAGCGGGTGTGGCTCAATGGATAGAGCTCCCGTTTACCATATGGGGGCCCCGGGTTCGCTTCCCGGGGCCTCCTTGTGAGAGCAGGCCGGCCCGCGCAGACACGGAAGAAACACACAGCGAATGGACACAGTAAAAACACAAGCAGCAAGGGGGCGGGGGAGGAAATAAATAAATCTTAAAAAAAAAAAAACTTTTAACAGGCTTCTAGTTCCTAGTAAGCTTTGACACAGCATATTGAATGTAACAGCAATATGAAAATTTCACATTCTCTTCAAGCAATTAGACAACCAGCTTCTTTCAGGCCAATGCCTCCACTGAAAATATTAGAAGTATAAACTCAAGAAAATATAAATATAAATATATATGCTTGAAGACATTAGAAAGTTACCAAGCCTGCAATTATTTGTGGGACTCTGAGAAAGAATGTCCCGAGTAGTGAGATTGATATTTAATGCTCCTTTGTCCCATGGCCATTTACTTTTTTCAGAATAGCAGCTGAGAGGGATAGAAGCTAAACAGAAGTTTTTGCAGGATCATAAGACTGGGGTTACTAACATTATAATCTGGACTTGTCAAGGGAAACAGACCCTAGTAAGCGCTCTTGAATTTCAGTTGGGAAAACAAAGCAGTACTGACTGAGAACAAGCATGTACCAGAAATAGACCACCAATTACAGGAGCTAAAGCTCAGATTCCAATCTGCTCAATTTCTAAAGAAAAAATTATTAGATCAATGTGATCAACCAATAGCTCAACAGCACATCAGTATCAAAATTAAATCCTCTCTAGAGGAAAATAATAATTCAGAGACTCATTATTTTTATTGTGTGTGATGATTAATTTCATGGGTCAACTTTGCTATGTGGTGGTGTCCAGTTGTTTGTTCAAGCAGTAGCTTGATTGTTACTAGTGAGGCTATTTCATGGATTTATATCATTAGTCAGTTGATTATATCTATGGATGATTTAGCAGTGAGAGAAGCCTCCTCATCCAATCAGTTGAAGGCCATAAAGGAAGAACTGAGAGTTTCAGCAGTTGGAAGAAGAATTTCTATCCTTACTTCCAGCTCATTCTGGGGAATTCATCATTACCATCAAGTTCCCAACTTGCAACCTGCACTAGGAAAATTCAGACACACCAATCTCCATTCTCATTCTCTCTCTCTCTCTCTCTCTCTCTCTCTCTCTCTCTCTCTCTCTGCCAGTTCTGCTTCCCTGGAGAACCTTGACTAATACACTGTTTGTGTGTGTGTGTGTGTGTGTGTGTGTGTGTGTGTGTTGTTTCACATTTTTAAAAGGTTTAAAAACAATATACCACCTTGGTTCAATTTGTTGCACTGAGGGGCAGGGATGTGTTGACTAAGCTATCAATATTAAAAACTATTTCTTCTAGGTTAACTCTAAATATGTATAATAATAAAATGAGATTCTCTATGATATATGTGCCAGTATGAAAATGATAGTGCAGATGTGGTCTGTTCTATCAATCCCTGACATCTGGAATAAGAACTGAAGTTTGGATGCATGTGCTAACTGAATTATTTAAATTTCAATGGCTTGCAAATAAGTTTTATAGTCTGCAACTTGAAAAAAGGAACAAAATCTTATCTTTAAAAGCATTTATGTACATAATGAGAGAGACACAATTAACAGCTTCAGTCTAAATTGTGTTTATTCCTGGAATTTAAATATATCTAGGCCTACCTGGAATACTAGTGAGTGAGGCCATTAGAGGTCAAGAGGAGTCTCCTGGGGAATAACTACCTAAGTAAAGAGACCATTTATACATATATCACAGTTGGTGAAGGGGTGATTTTGATTCAGATTTTCTTCTGGCCCATTGACCTCCCAGATAACTAGTTTGACCTCTAGGTGAAATAGAATATAAGCAAAAACTTAAACACTCATACGCAAACAATGAGACAGAGGTAAAAAGTTGCTATCTCTTTGGGAAAACATGACTCCATGATGTTTGTGGGAAGGGATTTTCTCCTGCTTTGCAGTAATCAGGCACTGACACATGGCAACTTTGTAAGGCAAGGACAGAGGAAAATGGCACCATTATTAGCACTGCCCTCTAAAGGTCATAGCATCAACCAATGCTGGATACTGCTGTATTTCACAACTCTGGTGGACTCAGTGGATGCCCACAGCCTCAACTGACATTGTAGGTAATAGCAGCCACTGGAAGTGACTCAACAAAGGGCATTTGAGTCAGAGGTGAAGGCCCTCATGCATTTTGACACATAGTAATAGACACATACAGTTTTTTTAGAGGCTGAGAGAACTGGAGCACATGAAGCATATATGGTTCAATTTGAAAAAGAAAAATTATTGAAAGAAAGTCTAATATGGATAAAATTCTAGAACTTCTCAGATATAGGTGGGAGGCTGAAGAAACAGAGGACTTTGGAGCTTTGTTAATTGTGGAGAGTTGGGAAGAATGCAAAATTATTAACATTAATTTAACCTTATTGAATACTAAGACCAATATTAGAAATTAAATTACTAAAAAAAAATGAGTTCAAGTTTATTTATTTTTCTATTACTTAAACTTTACCTATTTTCTAATTATCTAAATAAAAGTTGTGATCCTTCATTCTCTTCCACATTACACCTAATAAAGTAGAATTCTTAAGCTTAAGAGTTTTAGATATTTCCTTATCAAAATTCTTGTTAACTTTGAAAGCTCATCAGCACAGAACATCAAATGCCACATTCAAAGAAAGTCATAGCAAAGGAAGGGAACGCGCAATCTCGTCTTAAAACTATTTATAAGACTCAGCCAGAATCAGTAATCTGTTACATAATGGTGTTTTGGAGCATGGCTATTACTCAAGAATTAAAAAACACAAAAATCTAATTAATGTCTTGTCTCTTCTGATCTCGTCCTTTGTTAAC
>JAQZBX010013522.1:0-27252 GCA_029593785.1 Cabassous unicinctus | reverse complement strand
CCTCACTTCTGACCAACTAACTGCAAATTTGGGGTTCCCCACTGACTCCTTAAGGTTTGAAGATTCACTAGAACAACTCACAGAACTCAGGAAAATGCCTTACTCATGATTATAGTTTTATTATAGCAAAAGGGTTGGGATGCTTAGGTTCATGTGTCAACTTGGCCAGGTGATGGTGCTAGTCAAGCAAGGACTAGCCTAAGTGTTACTATGAGGACATTTTGTGGACTTAAATCATCAGTGATTTGATTGCATCTATGGCTCATTACATCTACAATCCACTGAGAAGACTGCCTTCAGCAATAAGAGACATTTCATCCAATCAGTTGAAGGCCTTAAAAGGAGAAGTAATGATTTCACCAGCCAGAAGAGAGAATTTCCACCTCCACTTCAGCCAGCCAGCTTCTCCTGGAGAACTCATCGAAAACCTTCATCAGAGTTCCAAGCTTGCAGCCTGCCCTATGGAATTTGGACTTATGCATCCCCAAAGTCATGTGAGGAAATTTTATAAAATCTCATAACACTTATGGATCTCTCTTGTCAGTTCTGTTTCCCTAGAGAGCCCTGACTAATATAAGGATACAACATAGAATCAGCCAAATGAAGAGATGCATAGGTTGGATGGACCCAAGGGTGAAGCGTCTAGTCTTCTCCCCATGGAGTAATGGATGATGTTGCCTTTTCCCAGTCAAAATGTATGACAATATGCACAGAATATTGCCAACCAGGAAAAGCTCACCAGAGCTTCAGTGTCTTGAGCTTTTATTGTAGTTTCCTTACGTAGGCAGGACTGATTAAATCCATGCCCATGTGAATGAAATCAACTTCCAGCCACCCTCCCATCCCTGGAAATCAGGCTGATATCACATGGCTTAGAGCACCAACTCTCTAATCAAGTGATTGATCCTTCTGGCAGGGCCAGTACCCCCTAGTGCAAATTATCTAGGGCCCCTCCCCATGAGGCACCTGATTAGCATAGACTATTAGGACTTACTGCGAATAACAAAGACACTCCTAACATTTGGGAAATTCCAAGGACTTAAAGCCTACCAGACAAAGGCCACCTAAATTATTTATTCCACATAGTGTTATTCTAAATAATCTTGAATGGAGAACAACCTAAAATGCCCCAAAAAGGAGAATGGATAAACAAATGGTGTTATACTCATCCAATAAAATCATGCTCATCCATACAAAAAGAATGAATACTGATACATGCAACAATAAATGAATATCAGAAAGATTATATTATATTTCACTATCTAAATTTTATCTCAATTTCAAAAAACTCAAAGTTCAATTAAAAAAAAAAGTGGATACAGCAGCTCAATTATATGGACTTTGCTTTACAAATTCACGGCATGCCTCTAATATTTTAAAGTATTGTATGGTATGCATTTTCCTGTGTGCATATTTTATACTTCGTTTAATTATTTCTATACCTTTATTTGTTATTGGATCATTTCTTCCATTCTTTATTTTATTCTTTTTCATACTTGTGTGTGTGTGTATGTGTGTGTGTGTGTGTGTGTGTGCAGAACTGAAGGGATGATTCTGGATCCATTGCATAATAAAAGTCTTTTTTCCCTTTTGTTATTCAAAAAGCAGGTCTTTTTCCTTTAATCTTGGTTAAAACATACTACAGAGAAATTACCAAACATGAACAAAACTAGCTTTTCTTTTGGCTGCACCCACCCAAAACAAAGCTACCTCCTTAAGGCTAGACTAAGATCACAAGACAAGAATTATTAATTTCACTGGTCCAGTGACTTTCTATGACCTGAGTGCTTAGCAAATTGAGAAGAAAAAAAAGAACCTCTATTTTATCTTATTATTAACTTATTCTTGATATCCTGAGACCCATTTTTTTAAAACTTTATTTTTAAAGCAGTTTTAGACAAAAGAGTCTAAAATATAAGGGACTCCTATATACCCTACGCCCTCCCCCTCTCACATTTTCCCCTATTAATAACATCTTATATCAGTGTGATACATTTGCTACAGTTGATGAACAATTATTGAAGCATTGCTGCTAATCATAGTCAATAGTTTACATTATGGTTTACACTTTGCACCATACAATTTATAGATTTTGACAAAATGTATAATGATCTGTATCCATCATTGCTATATCATGCAAAACAATTCCAATGCCCCCCAAATGCCCCATGTTCCATCTATTCTTTGCTCCCTGTCCCTTCAGAACCTCTGGTAACCACTGTCTTTATGTCAATGTTACTACAAGTACTTCTGTTACTACAATAATAATAAGTCTACTTTGGTCAATGGTTGCATTCCTCCCTTATGTTTGTTCATTCCTAAATGTTGAGGATTTGGCGATTGTGATGCCCACTCTGTTTCAGATTGAGAGGGGGCTTAGTTATTATGGGGCAGATGGAAGGAACAGTCTTGCCTGCAGTTGTAGATACTCTCTGTTTTCTGGGATGAGTGTTGACAATCATCATCATTTTGTTTGTTGTCCTGCATGAGTCCGATGAACTGGAGACTAGGTGCTGGCTGCAACTTTGTTGAGATTCAGGACTCAACCGACATATGAACAGAATGAAGATTTAAGTCTCTTGGACATATATTTAGCAGATATAGTGCTAATTATAGGTTCAAATAAAAGAGGTAGAAGAATAATGTGTAGAGAAATTATAAATGAGTCTAACTCTGTTACATTGGGGAAATAGGTTAACAATAGGGGGAGCTGATTTATTGGGGTTATGTGTCTTGCTTATAGTGTCCAGATATCTTAGAGTCCTTGGGAACACCTCTGTTTGAGGCTTTGTTTACTGTGACAGTTAGTGGGATCCTCCTGAGAGATGCATAAGTGTAACCTCTGGAAGGACCTCCAGATTCAGTTTGAAATCTCTTAGACATAAAAACACTTTTGTATGTAATATTTCCCCTTTTTGGTCAAGGTCTTTTTCCAAATGTATCATTGGTTGGTACTTGGTAATAATCCCTCTGTGCCAAGGAGGTTTGTGCCCAGGAGTCATGTCCCATGCCAGAGGGAAGGTAGTGAGTTTATATACTGAATTTGGCTTAGAAAGAAGGCATAATTGAGTCACAAGGTTTTCAGATGGTAACTCCTAGGCAATAGATATTATTAGGCTAAGTTTCAATTATGTAAGAATAAGGTGGGAAGTGGATGTGGCTCAAGCAATTGAATTCCTGCCTACCACATGGGAGGTCCCGGGTTTGGTTCCCAGTGCCTCCTAGAGAAGACGAGCAAGACAGCAAGCTGGCACAACAAGCTGGTGCGATGGGCTGGTGGGGCAAGCTGATGCAACAAGATGACACAACAAGGAGACACAAAGAAGAAGCACAATGAGAGACACAACAAAGCAGGGAACAGAGGTGGCTCAAGCAATTGAGCACCTCTTTCCCACAAGGAAGGTCCCAGGTTTGGTTCCTGATGCCTCAGATAGCACACAACAAATGAACACAGAGAGAAGAGAGTGAGCACAAATAAATGGGGGGAGGGGATTAAATAAATAAAATAAATCTTTTAAGAAAATAAAGTTCTTAAGTAATACAAGCATTACTATTAAGGGCTTGGCTTATTGGTCTGTTTTCTTTTATTAGGCACTGTCTATGAACCCTAGATATTCTTGCTAGTCTCTTAGAGAACATAGCAGGATTCCCTAGGATGGGAAGTATTTTGTTGGTTATTGTGTGGATGAGACCCATTTTATGGTGGCTTTATGAAATAAAAAGAAAAGAAAGAGTATAAGTAAGGCAACCAATTCAACCCTATCAATTTCAAGATAAATGAAAAAATCCGTATCCCTCATTCTCCTTTCATGATATTAAAAGTTCTACTCATCCTGCTCTGGTAACAAATTTTGCAAGATACATATCTCCTCAAAGTAAATATCAAAGAATGGAAATTTTTGAAAAGAAGAAATATGAGTCATGCTTATTGAGTTTCTATGTTTAAAAAAATTATGTGGATGAAAATTGCACAAAAGACCCAGCATCATAACAGTGGGAGAAATTCCATGAAATTAATTCTCAGACTTCCTTACAACATTTATAAGTCCATTTCTAAAGTATTCCTATGGTGTAAGGTCCTGTTATCATTGATTTGTCCCTGTCACTCCCAACTTTCAGTCAGTTGCTAGTTCCTATATTTATACTTTCAAGTCTTCATCTTCCAGTCTTCATCTTCTTGTGTCCACTCCCAAAGTTGTTACCTAGTTCAGCTGCACTTTTCATCTCACTCATACTATTTTTAAAACTTCCTGTCTCTATAGTTCTAAGGCTCCAGAGCTGCAGGATTAATCTTGCTAAATAATAGCACTACATATTGAGCACATAACTTCCCTGCTCAAAAATCTTTAGACAGTCTCCCATTGTGCAAGAAACTAGATCTAGTCTAGGATTAATATACAACTGGTCCAAACTTACACAATTGTCTTTGCTTTCCCTTACTCTTCAGCATACATACACCCATAATTGTAAAACTTTTAACAGGAAAGTAATTAATGCTGACCATTAAAATAAAATCAAACTGTAGCACTGCAACAACTACAACAATACATGATAAACTTCTTTGGTTATGTTGCTCACCCCACTTCTAAGTAGTAACCACTGTTAGTTTAATGTGTATCCTTCCTATAAACAAAATATATATGTATAATATAGAGAGATAGAGATATGAAAGTATATTTATGTTTTAGGACTTGTCTTCTTTCCATGCTGCTCACTATAGTATGAGTATTTTTTCAAGTCATTTGTGATTTATCTCATTCTTTTTAATGATTGCTTTTTTCTATTGATTATCTTTGTTTTATGTATCTAACTGAACCCTATTAATGGACAATTAGGCTACTTCCATTTTAACAGTTTTATACAATGCTTCTTTGACTATCCTTGTCTCATTCAATAAGTTCTTATATTCTATAAAAATTAACACATAACACAGAGACATTAAGCAAATCACACAATGGAAGAAGTCAGGAAAGATCAAGAAAGCTCTAAATAAGAATAAAAGCATAATTTTTTTTAAATATAAGGGAAAATGAAACAATAAATTTGTAAAACACACCCAAAAGCTGTTTGAAAAGGCTACTAAAATAGATAAACCTCTAGCAAAATTTATTAAAACAAATAAAGAAAATAGGAGTGGAAATACAGTCTGACAAATTAATACGTGTAATTTTACACAAATAAACATGAAAATTTAAGTGAATTGCAATTTTTCTCACAAAAATAAAATTTGTCAAAACAGATTGAAGATTTATAAATTTCTATTGCTTATAAGTATTTTACTGCTGTCTGTTTCAACAGTAAGAAGAGATGAAGAAATAAAGATGAGAGAAGAAAAAATCAATCTCACAAATGGTATGATTATATACATAGAAAATCCAAAGCTAAAATAAAAATTATTCAAAGTAATGGGAATCGGTGAGCTTGTTGGATATAAGAATCTAGCATAAAATTTTTTTGTATTCCTGTTAACCAATAATCAACAGAAAACTTTATTTTACACATCTACTTTTCATAATTGCAACAAATAATATAAGGTTTCTAGGAATAAATGTACCAAATCCATAGTAGAACTGTATGAAAAATAGTATGAAACTTTATTAAAAACATTTACAAAACTTTTGTAAATTAAATGGAGACATACAGCCATGAATAAGAAAATGTTTTCTCATAAAGATGTCAAAATAATAAATTATACATAAATCGAATGTAATTATAATAGAACTTCTGACAGGATTTTATATGAGTTTAACAAACGAATTTTAAAATGTATTTGGAAGAGCAAAGGGTCAAATGCATCAAGACAATTTTGAAGAAGAAATATTAATTGTGAGTGTTGATGGGGTAGATTTGGTCAGAATTAAACTATCAAGATAGTATAGTGTTAACACAGGAATGGACAAATGTTATAACTTTATATAAGCCAGGGGTGGTATTAAAATGACAAATGAGGAGGAAATGATGTAGCCATTCATAAATAGTACTTGGACAACTGATATTTCTAATGGAATAAACTATGTCTCTATAACACTTTACACAAATGCATGCACACACACGAATGCACCCCCTCCAGATGGATTAAGACTTAGAGTGACAAGCAAATTATTAAAAATTTTAGAAGAAAACATAGAACATATATATATTTGAAATCACAGTATAGATTAATTTCATTAAAAAGGATAAGACCCAAATTATCAACCATAAAGGGACTACCTACATAATACATAGACAACATTAAAATTAGAGGTTTCTCTATATCAAAAGATATCATTAAAAAGAAAAAATATAAGACCTTGGCATGAATATATCTGCATTGCATACAACTGATACACGTGTTTGAATACAGAGTGTATAAAAATTTAGATAAATCGATAAGCAGGTACAAATAACCAAACAGAAAAAATAGCTAATGGATGTGAAATGTCAGTTCTAAATATTGTCATCACAAAATGTGTGTTTGAAAACATGTTCAGTCTCATGAAATGAAAAATACAAATTTGAGCAACAACAAGGCAACATTTAATTGGTCAGGTAAGCAAAATTGAAAGGAAAATAGATCTGACCACCAGTTGTTGGCAAGACTGTGGAGCAGCTAGAACTCTCATATATTGTTGATGGGAATGTAAATTGCCTCAGCCAATTTGAAAGAATTTAGCAATATCTGGTAATAATAAAGATGCATATACCTCCTGATCTAGAAATTCTGCTTCAAGGTATTTACCAGATTACGAGATTGTTCATCTTCCCACTTCAGAAAAGCATGTTCAAATGGGCAGTCAACTAACCAAATTTACTGAACCAGTGATTTAACTCTAAGACGGAAGCAGAGAGAAAATTCTCACATGCATGCATTCTACTTTTCTATTTTATTTTAAAGTCTTAAAATCCAAAGCCCCAAGCATAGAGCAACACTAAAATTCAGTATGCAGTTGTATGCTACTGCTAAAATTTTAACAAGAGCTTATCTGAATTACTTCCATGTCATTAGCATCCTGTTTGCTTCTATAATGATTTCTGAATCATTTTATATGCAGTGACACAATCACATACAATGTAAATACAAAATTGATAACAAAAACGCACTATCAAAAGACTTGAATAAATTCAACAGATAAGACTAGGATTTGTTCTCAAAATGAAAATATGCTTTTTAAGAGTGGCATGTAAAGTAATGATTATTGTTTTCTATTTTACATTATCCTATAGATAGACAATGAAAAATTAATTTGAATATTTATTTAAGATTGGGCGAGCAGGATAATTGGCATAGTTTCTTCCTCTTTCTGAAGGATTCCAGGTTCTAAAATGCCAGATACATGTTTAGTCTAGGGTTTTAACATCCATAAAATGTCATTAATCCAAGGTCATTACAGCAAGCTTCTGTGGGAGGATAATCAGTCATGTAGAAATTATATAGATGACCACAGAAGCACAATTTAGCTTGGTGTTGCCCACTTTTCAACACATTATAAAAATACTTCAGAAAGCTCACTTTTGGAGGAGGGACAATACTTTTTAATTTTCAAACTTTTTTAGATAAACAAATAGAACTACCACCACCACCTTTAACACACACACACACACACAACTCCTGGAAAATGCTTACCTTATCTTAAATCTTGAGCGTAAGGTTCTCTTACCGTATTTGAGGCCATATTGGAGAAACTGTATCTCTGTACAAATTACAGAGATACCCTTATTAGGTGTATATTAACACACATTTTATTTATTTTTTCTTACTAGATGGTACACATACAATGTTAAACTTTTATTCCCGCCACAAACTTGGGCGAGAGAGAGGCACTTCTGTTTTTTTGGAGATAAGAAAAAGTAGCAAACAATGTTACACACATGAAAAATGGTAGCCTTTTTGTTAGGGATTGAATAAATCATTAATATACAAAGACAAACATTAACCAAACTTTTTTTTTTCTATCACTTAAACCCAATTCAGTTTAAAAATATTTAGTTAACTCTTGTTATGTATCAGGCAATGCTTGTAGCCATCTATATAAAAGTACTTTACATCCTTATTAAATTTATTTCTAGATATTTGATCCTTTTAGTTGCTATTGTAAATGGAATTTTTTTCTTGATTTCTTCTTCAGATTGTTCACTACCAATATAGAGAAACACTACTGATTTTTATATATTGTTCTTGTACCTTGACACTTTGCATTCACAATTTGGCTAACAGTTTGGCACAAAAAGCCTAGATTTCAGCCTATTCCAGCTTTCAGCATACCTTCCTCACTAAGCTTAATGATTTCTAGCTTTTGATTTAAAGTGAGAAAAATGTTGCTCTTCCTTTCACTTGAAATTAGAGGCAATTGTAGGGTTATTAATTAGCCTAATTCAATATTGTTGTGTTTCAGGGAATAGGGAGTGTAGCAGTTTGGTACTGTTTATAAATTCCAAAAATAGTTATTGGATTATGTTTGTAAACTAGTCTGCCAGAGGTATCACTTTTAATTGATTAAATTATGATTAGGGGGAAGCGGGTGTGGCTCAGTGGATAGAGCCCCCGTTTACCATATGGGAGGCCCGGGTTCACGTCCTGAGGCCTCCTTGTGAGGGCACGCCGGCCCGAGCGGTGCGGTGGGCTTATGCAGCAACCTCACGGCAGGAAGCGGGTGTGGTGCAATGGATAGAGCACCTGTTTACCACAAGAGAGGCCCCGGGTTTGCTTCCCGGTGCCTCCTTGTGAGGGCAGGCCCGCTCGCGAAGTGCCGTGAGCTGATGCGGCAAGACCTCACAGCAAGGGGGAGATAAGCAGACACAGAGAAGACACGCAGCGAATGGACACAGCAGCACAAGCAGCAAGGGGGCCGATAAATAAAATAAAATAAAATAAAATAAAATAAAATAAAATAAAAATTATGATTAGGACACATTAGTAGGGTGTTGAGTATCCACCGCTTGGTGGGCGAAGACTAACAGAGAAAAGACTTGGCAAAGGACAGAGTTGGGAGTTTTTGAGCTGGAACCTGGAAAGTAAGCACACAGAGGAGCAGAGGAGCTGAACCCTGAGAGAATCGAGCCTCAGGAAGAGAGGAACACAGCAAGCCTGAACTCTTGGCAGATGTCAGTAGCCATCTTGCTCCAACACATGGCAACAGACTTTGGTGAGGAAAGTAACTTATGCTTTATAGCCTGGTAACTGTAAGCTTCTACCCTAAATAAATATCATTTATAAAACCCAACTGATTTCTGGTATTTTGCATTAGCACCCTTTTGAATGACTAATACACTTCAGAAGTTTCACTTTTACTTGATTGAGTTCTGATTAGGGCTTTGATTGGGCCATGTCAGTGAAACATCAAGCTCATGCCCACTTTGTGGGCAGGGACTCACAGACAAAATGACAAGGCAGAGGAGTTAGGAGGAGTATTTTTGATGCTGGAAACTTGGGAAGTAAATACACAGAGAATCAGAAACGTGAGGAAAGAGAAGGCTCTATTAGACACGGCAGAGGCCCTGGGAAAAGAAACAAGCCATTTGCCTGATAGTTTATAGCTGGTCTTGTGGAGAGAGCAGAGCAGCTGAGCCCAAAGAGAAATGAGCCTTGGGAGAGATGAAACTTATCCCAGCCTACAGCTGATATTGGAAGAAGCTGGGCCATGGAGCCTTAAGGAGAAGAGGAAGCTTGAATTCTTGGAAACTTTGGCAGCCATCTTCCTCCAACATGTGGCAACAGACTTTAGTGAGGTAAGTAAATTATGCTTAATGGCCTTGTGACTGTAAGCTTCTACCTCAAATAAATACCCTTTATAAAAACCAGCCAATTTCTGGTATTTTGAATCAGCACCCCTTTGGCTGACTAATAGAGAAGTTGGTACCAGAGAGTGGGGGAGTGCTTTTGCAATTACCAAAATGCTAGAACAGTTTTATAAATGGGTAAGTGATATTTTTTGAAGGAATTTTGAGATGTTTGATAGAAAATGCCTAGAGTGCTTGGAAGTGACTTCTTATGATGCCTTAGAAGAAAATGATGAAATTTTAATTGGAAATTGGAGGAAAGGAGATCCATGTTTTAAAATTGCAGAGACTTAGCAAGATTAACTCCTGATGTTTTATGGAAAGCAGAATTTGAAAATGGCAAGACTGGGCATTTAGCTGAAGAACTTTCCAAAGTAAATTCAGAGAATGCAGCTTGGCTGCTCCTTGGAGTTTATAGCAAAATGCTAGGTGAGAGAGATAAGCTGAGAACTGAACTGTTGGGCAAGAAAACAGAAACTGATTCCAGAACTTCCAAGTCTCTGGAAATCAAACCCCCAGATGAGAGTGCCCCATATGAGGACTTAACTAAACTTGGAACTTGTAAATCAGGACTGAAAATGCAATTATCTAGGAAAGAGTTTTTGAGAGAGCTATATGAACAAAACCACTGTCAGCCTGGAATAAAAGGGACATGGAAGGGAGAGATTAAAGGGGAAACAGCTTTAAGAGGAAAACCATGGAAGCTGAGATCTGGAATTAAGACATCTCCTTGGGCCAAGAGAGGAACCCCACCCATGTGTACAGAGAGGGTGAGTTTGTCCCAGCAGTTGAAGAGGGTGGATGCTCCTACCCATTGTTCAGGGAGAGTTTTGCCACCCCAGGGTACAGAGAGGGTGGAGCACTTTCCCCAAGGATTAGGGAGGTTACGGTCACCACCCCATTGGTCTGGGAGGGATAAGCCTGACTCCCATGGATTAGGGAAAGCCAGGTCACCAGCTTATTGCTCTGAGAAGGTTGGGCCTGTATGCCAGAGGTTAGGGAGAATGTTTTCTTCACTTTGCTGTACGAGAGGGGTTAAGACTGTAGCCCAAAGATTGGGTAAAATGTGGCAATCACTCCAACACTCTTGGAGTGTGATGTCTGGAGCTTGGTCACCCAGATGTTTGATGAAGGTGAAACCAAGAAAATGGCCATTGGACAAGCCTGTGAAAAGAGTGGCCCAGGGAGAAGAGACTCCAAGGAGAAGAAATCATCATCCTGAGAATGACTCTCGGACTTCGACATCTAACGAAGTATGCCCTGCAGGTTTACAGAATTGTCGGTGAGACGTGACTCATGTTTCCCTCCCAGTTTCTCCTTATTGTAATGCAAGTGTTTATCCTTTGTACATCCATTTGTATATTGAAAGCAGATAAATGATTTTATAAGTTTCAGGGGTCTACAGCCAAACTGGACTTTGCCTCAAGACAAACTGTATTTCTTTAACTGATTGTCATATGATTTTGTAGTTAGCCCTGCTACTGAAATACAGTTTGCTTTTTTGAATATTGTAATTTTTTGAATATTGTAATGTCTTTTTGGAATTCAGAGGGTGAAGTGTAGCAATTCAGTATTATTTATGAATTACAAAAATAGATAGTGGATTATGTTTGTAAACTGGTCTGTTCCTCTGGGCTTGTCCCCCCTTAGATTGCATTAACTTCAGAGGTTTCACTTTTACTTGATTGAGTTGTGATTAGGGCTTTGATTGGTCCACATTAGTGGGAGTCAAGTACTCACCCCCTTGGTGGGCAGGGACTCACAGAGAAAATGACAAGGCAGAGGAGTTAGGAGGAGTTTTTTTTGGAACCCCAGTAATTAAATACACAGAGAAGCAGATACATGAGGAAAGAGAGAAGACTCTATTGGACACGGCAGAGGTCCCAGGAAGAGAGACGAGCTGTTTGCCTGATAGTTTATAGCTGGCCTTGTGGAGAAAGGAAAGCAGCTGAACCCAGAGAGAAATGAGCCCTGGGAGAGAGACAAGACTTATCCCAGCCTACAGCTGATATTGGAAGAAGCTGGCACCATGCAGCCTTAAGAGGAAGAAGAAGCCTGAACCCTTGTAGATGTTGGCAGCCATCTTGCTCCAACATGTGGCAACAGACTTTGGTGGGGGAAGTAACTTAGGCTTTATGGCCTAGTAACTGTAACCCTCTTCCCCAAATAAATACCCTTTATAAAAACCAACCAATTTCTGGTATTTTGCATCAGCACCCCTTTGGCTGACTAATACAGGGAGGACCAAGGAGAGGAAAAGAGATGGGGGGATGGCAGTTGGTTGAGCAGTCAGAGCACACACAACATTTATTGATTAAATTTACCACAGATTTATTATTAATTTTTATGTATTTACCATCTAACACGGGGGTGGTTTGTGGCACCCAAATAGTAACATCAAAGATCAAGGATCACAGATCACCATAACAGATATAATAACAATGAAAATGTTTGAAATATTGTGAGAATTACCAAAATGTGACATAGAGACATAGAGTGAGCACATACTGTTGGAGAAATCATGCCAATAGACTTGCTAGATACATGCAGAGTTGCCACAAACCTTCAACTTATAAAAAAAAAAAAATACATCTGCAAAGTGCAATAAATCAAAATGTAATAAAACAAAGTATGCTTGAATCTTATAGACAGTATATAATTAGGTCATGCTTTTTGTACATTCTGCTATTCTCTGCCATTTTACTGGGGAGTTTAATTTATTTACATTTAAAGTAACTAAAGATCATTTTCTTATTTGGTCTTTGTAAGTCTTATCCCTTTTTTGTCCCTCAATTCTTCCATTAATGCCTACTTTCATATTTATTTGATTTTTTGTAATGTACAATTTTGAGTCCCTTCTCATTATCTTCTTTATATGTTTTTTCAGATATTTTCTTTGTGTTTACTGTGGGGCATTAATTTGATATCTTCAATCTATAATAATACTTTTTTATTTGATACCAACTTAACTTCAATATCACACATAAATACTGTTGCTATACTCTCTGCCTCCCACCTTTTTGTAGTATTTTTACAAATTATATCATTAGACATTGTATGCACAAAACCACAGATTTATTATTAATTTTTATGTATTTGCATTTTAGAATCTGTAAGAAGAAAAAGTGGAGTTACATACCAAAAAAGCCAACACGAAAGTACTGCTTTTTATAATTACCCATATAGTTGCCTTTACCAGAGATCTTTATTTCTTTATGTTTCTTCAATGCACTTTCTGGTGTCCTTTCCTTTCCTTTCACTATGAAGAACTCCCTTTAGCATTGGTCTAGGGCAGGCCTAGTGGTAGCAAACTCCCCCAGCATTTGTGGATTTGGGAATATCTTCATCTCACCCTCATTTTTGAAGGACAGTCTTGCCAGTTATAAAATTCTTCATTGGCAAATGATTTCTGAAAAAAAACAGGAATATACATTACTATCTTTATATTGTAAATTGTTACATAAATTAATCTTAATTTCCTGAGCTTATCTGAAATACTATTCTGTAAAAGTTTCAATTACTCTAATTAATTTTTGCTTCCATGTCTCCCATATTAGGTAGCTATGCCACACCTGAGTTTCTTTTTTTAACAAGTCAATTTTATTGAAACATATTAATAAAGCATAAACCCATCCAAAGTGTAAAATCAATGGTATTCGGTATACTCACATAGTTGTGCATTCATCACTTCAATCATTTTTAGAGCAATTTCAATATTTCAGTAATAACAATAGAACAAAACAGAAAAAAAACCTCATCACCTTTCAAGCTCTCTAGTCATACCCTGCCATTCTGTTTCCATCTCTCTAGATTATTTGTTTTTATATTTTGTAGAAACAGTCTTACATATGAAATATCCCCATATTCATATTTTACATGAAGTTTTACTATCTTATACAGTCCCATGTTACAGTTTTTAGCTTTTCTGTTAGTAAATACATGATCTTAGACTTACCTTTTCAACCACTGTCATACTCATATAATAAGTGTCCTAATTACAAATACTATGATGTGCTTTAACCATTTCCATTCATTTCCAAAGATTTACAAAGAACCCTCAGCTTTCCATTCTCTCCCTGATCCTATTTTCTGGTGACATATATTCTAATTATTAACTCTGTGAGTTTACACAATATATTTATTTCATAATAGCACAATCATACAATATTTGCAATTTTGAATCTGGCTTACCTCACTCAACATAATGTCCTCCAGATTCCTCCATGTTGTCATATGCTTCATGACTTCATTTCTTCTTACCGCTGCATAATATTCCATCATGTGCATACATTACAATTTGTTTATCCAGCCATCACTTGATGGATACCTGGCTTGTTTCAAACTGTTGGCAATTATGAATAATGCTGCTATGAATACTGGTGTGCGGATGTCTGTTCGTGTCAATGCTCTCAGTTCTTCTGGGTATGTACCTAGTAATGTTATTGCCAGCTCACATGGCAAGTTTATATTCAGCTTCCTTAGGAACTGCCAAACAGTCCTCCACAGTGGCTGTACCATTTTACATTCCCACCTACAATGAATAAGAGTTCATATCTCTCCACACCCTCTCCTACGCTAACCATTTTCTGACTTTTTAATAGTGGCCAGGCTAATAGGTGTGAAATGATATCTCACAGTTTTGATTTTCATTTCCCTAATCGCTAGTGATGTTGAACATTTTTTTCATGTGCTTCTTCATCATTTGTATTTCTTCTTGGACAATTGTCTTTTCAAGTCTTTTGCCCATTTTTTAAATTGGGTAGTTTGCCTTTTTATTGCTGAGTTGTATGATCTCTTTATATATCATGGATATTAACCCTTTATCAGATATGTGTTTATCAAATATTTTCTCCCTTTGAGTCAGCTGCCTTTTCAACATTTTGACAAAATCCTTTGAGGTGCAAAAATGTTTAATTTTGAGGAGGTCCCATGTATCTATTTTTCCTTTTGCTGCTCATGCTTTGGATGTAAGGTTTAAAAACTACTGTGTTGAATGCCCAGATCAGATATTGAAAGTGGGCTCTGCTGGCCAAATTCACTGAAGAAAATCACCCTGACCTCCCCTCCCTTTTTCCTTGAAACAGCTGACAAGGAGGAAGATGTCTTCTTCCCTCTCAGTCAGCTACAGTGAGCCAGGGGTTTTACCCTAGTTTACTATCTTGGGGAGTGGGGAAGAGAAGCCCTTTCTGGATGCCTCAGGAGCTTGGTAACTCATGTTTCTTTCTTCGGCTTCTTCATCTTTCTGTTCCTCACCCTCCTGGGAGTTGCGTAGTACTGTCCTGGTCTGCTGACCCCCAAAGCAGGTCCCTCAGACAGCTTTTGGCTCTTTCTCCTTGTTGAGAGCATTCAGCCTGCCTGCTAGTCCATCACCCTCTTCCCCACTGGCAATAATTTTTATTTTTATTTTTATTTAGTTATTTTTAAACGGAATATTTTTATTAAAAAGAAATGAAGTCCTGATGCATGTGACAATATGGACAAGCCCTTAGTACATTTTGTTGAGTGAAATAAGCCAGGCACAAGAGGACAAATATTGCATCATCTCTCTAATATGAGCTAATTATAATAAGCAACCAAATAAACAAAATGTGTGTAATATAAGTTACCAAGTGCTATATTGGGGTTAGAGAATGAGGAGGAGTTGGTGCTTAATTTGTACAGGATTTGTGTGTGTGTGTGTGTGTGTGTGTGTGTATTTGCATTTACCTTTTTTAAAAATATTTTAAAAGATGTTTAGATTACATAAATGTTACACAAAAATTATAGGGATTCCCATGTTCCCCACCTCCCACACCCTCCACAACTTCCCACATAAACATCTTTCATTAGTGTGGCATATCATCTACAATGGATATACACATCCTGGGGCTTTGCCACTAAGCATGGACCATAGTTCACATTGTAGACCACACTCTCTCCCACACAGTTCTGCATGCTATATGCTGATGTAAAATTGTTTATATCTGTCGATGTAATGTCACTCGGGATAATTCCCAAGTCCTGAAAAAGCCCCTGTGTGACAACAGCTTTTCCCTCTCCCTGCCCCAAAAGCGTCCAGTGGCCACTGACTCCACATCAATGTTGTAATTTCTTTCATTGCTTGAATCACAATATTTCTACAACAGAATACCATTAAGTCCACTCTAGTCCATAGCTCTTCCCCCAATCCTGAGGAGTTTGGGATGATGATGTCCACTCCACCTCCAAGTGAGAGGGGGCTTATATCCCATGGATAAGATGGATGGGATTATCCTGCCTGCAGCTGCAAACTCTCTCCATTCCCTGGGATGGCCGTTGTCCATCATCATCTCCCCGCCAGGTGTCTTGGGTGAGTCCATTGAGCTGTAGAGTAGGAGTTGCAGCTCCACCGACATTCCAGGCACAGCTGGCACATGGGCAGGCCAAAGGCTCCAGTCTCTGGAAGTACACCTACAAACTCCAGCAGCACATATAGGTTTGAATAGAAGGGACTGATGGACCATGTGCAGGGAAGACTTATTTGAGTCCAACTCTGTCACTCTCAGGAGCACAGATTCCAAAGTAGAGCCCACTAATAAGGCATCAATCTCTGGAGCTGTCTACCCTTATAGAAGACCTGGGTGTCTCCAGAGCCCTTAGGAGCCCCTCTGTGTGGGATGATATCCACTTTGGTGTTCTATGAGATCCTACTGAGGTGTGCGTAAGCGTTACCTCTGGGCTGACCTCCCGACTCTCTTTGAAATCTCTTAGCCATATGAACTCATTTGTCTTTACCTTTTCCCCCTTTTATTCAAGGTCTTTTTCCAGTCGTATCTGGCAATAATTTTTAAAGTCGATGCCTGATATATCCAAAATCTGTTCTTCATTGTTGGTACCCGAAGTTTTGTCTTATCCTTTTGAATGGACTTCCATTTCTTGTTTCTTGTTTTTCTTATAACCTTTTGTTGCATACTGTACATTTTAATATTTTTATGTCTTAACTCTGGGATTTAGTCCCTGATCTGTGTGTTCCTTAAGTTTAGATCTAGTTAGTAATATTACTGAGATTTCCTTGAGTATCAGGATCTAACAAAAACAACCATACCTAAGCAAAAAAAGGAAACCTTTCACATCTTTGCAAATTGCCTCTGTGTTGGCTGGTGATCTCTTCAGAATTTAGTATGCCCATCAAGATCAGCCTAAAGTGAAAGTATAGTGCAGTGCCCTCTCCGTCTTTCTTGAGCTTGTGTCTTATCCTGGATGTATAATGTCTTGAGGCCTGAGAAAGTCCCTCATTTACAGGAATCCAAACGTTCCCTCTACTGCCTATGAAATAGACTCATTCCCCTCTTCCAGGTGCTCTGTTGTATGTCTTTTTTTTTTCCTATTGTATGTTTTGAAGTCAGTAATCCTTTTCCCCAGGGCACTTTGCTTAATTGTGTCTTATACTGTTTTAGATGTTTGCAAGCTGCTTCTGCCTGCAGTGCAAATCCTTGGAAATTGAGCCAAAGATGAGTTTCCTGGTTCAGTTTTCAGGCTGCCACCTGATAGATTGGCAACAACTTAAGGCACCCAAGTATGCATGTAAAGGTTACTCTGTTCCGTCTGAAACTGGGCCAGGGACCCACAATGAGAATGAATGTAGGCTGTCTCCACTCTGCATCAGGAATGCGACAAGGAAGGGACAATGAAGGCAAACAAGGGCTTCACAAGTCTCTCCCATCATTTTTAAAGCTGCGTTTTCTCAATATGGCACTTGCTAAGTTACTGCCTCTTTTCTGGAGTTTTGCGGATGATGGCTTTCCCAGTTTTTGCCAGTTGTTCAAATATTCTGTGAAGGTATGGCACACCAGAGTGTCTTACACCATTATTTTGGCTGACTGTAAAGACAGAAATAAACATTAAGAAGAGACCTTTTGAAAAAGTAATGGGAAGAATTCACCAAATCTTTAGCAGAACTTGATTAATGTTTTTCAATAAAGATTGAGTGTCTCACATTTGCCAGATAATGTGCTTGTGCGTTGGGGACAGAAAGATGGTGAGAACAGAGATCTAGTGTCCCAACATCTCACCATTTGGGGAGAACATAGATAATGAAGCAAATCGTTATCATATAGTGCATTGCTCTAAAAATTACGTACAAAGTGCTATGAAAGATCAGAGGAGAAAATGCTCAAAGTAACTTTTTTATATTAATTAAATCACCAGCTTTAAAAGGGACAATATAGCAAACATCAACACCAAAAAGCTATAGTAAAAGACCTAATAAAGAAAGGATATTTTACTCTTTTACTCATTTTGACTATTAGCATCTTCACACTTTAGAAAGATTTTTGTTTTGTTTAGTTTGGTTTGGTTTGGTTGAATTTGGTTAGGTTTTCTATCATGCTTGCATTTTTCCTAAATGATACATCCTGGGTTGCAGTAACGTTTAGAAAGAGAAGTTGATATTTGTTTATCAAAGCAAATGACAGGACACCTGTTATTGACGTAAAATCTAAAGAAAAAATGTTATTAAGAAAATTTAATCCAGTGAATATTATATTTCTTTTAAGTCAACAGAGATGAAATTAAAATGCTTAAACAATATTTATGCAGTATTTCCATACTAAAAGCTGTGAAAAACAGTGAAAATAATTTTCAACTTTCATATGCTGTTTGTCTTTTCCCCCCATGTGCAGAGCAAGTTTGCAAAGCTATTTTTTTATGAACATTCTCCACACAATGTGTAAATGCATCTTTTGCCTTGAAAATGCCAGTGTCTTATCACCATATTTTCTACTTTGTTATGGAAAAAGATAACTATGCTATAGATTTACATTCCTTGCTCTGCTGCCCTTAGAGATGCATATGCAACAAAGAATAAACAGGGTTGGAGAAAGAAAAGCAGCTTTAACTCATGAGTAGTCAAAATCAGAAGAATGTTGCTACATCAGTTACACTGGGATTCATGAAGGTTGTCTCCATAGCAACATTATTATCACAAGGCACAGATATTCTGCTTTTTATTTTATTTTTTAATGGAAAAACCAGGGTTCAGATTATTATTTTTTTTTCCATACCCCATTTAGCCTCTGCCCTCACACATGTTCAACTGAATTCAAAAGAAGTGTTGTGGCCATAAAATGATGACTCCATATTTAAGTGGAATAATAATGCCCACTGAGGTTTTTTTAATAGAAATATACAGTGTTAGAAGACTTAGGGTATATCTGAGGGAAACTACCCCTGAAATTAGATGCATATTAACTGACACTCACTTGGAGAATTTTGGAGCTAGCTATTTAAATATGATTGTAAATCCAATAAAATAACCCCTTAAGAGCCTAATATAATCCAGTTTGTATGACTAAGCAGTTTAGGGAAACATTTTGCCTCTTTCTGTTTTTTTTTTCCACTTGTTTGAGAATTAAGTTTAGAAAGCTTTAATGATCTCTTCTCAATATTCTCCAAATGCCAAATAGGTAACATCTCCTTGATTTTAATGCTAAATTGTAGATTTAGTATTATAATTTTATGATAAGTATACAAGTGCATTTAAAAATAAATTTTTGAAAAATTTAGAACTAAGCTTTCACCCAAGAGACGGGAATAGCTCCATCATGAATAAATATCTATTTACTCAATAAATGAGAATGAGTCTCTTTGGAGCTTTCATGGTCCATTGGCCAAATGCATAATTAGGTGAGAGGTTTTCTGATGTTGTTTCTTAAACTAATCATGCCATGTATCTGGCAAATCAGAATGATGCTAATGAAAATGCTATAAGCTATCAGTTAAAGAAGTAATTCTCTTGTAATAAGTGTATCCTATTTTTAAAAACTACAATTAATTTGTATCAATCTCAGTTATAACAATGCAGAAGTATGAAATTCAGCTATATATACAACATAGACTTTAATAGGTCCTCTAAGACAATGTATTTTCTTTTCATTATTTGGGTGAAATAATGGGAGTAATGCAGTTAGAAGGAAATTGTTGAATATATTAGCTGTGTGAATTAACTTTTTGTTTTGTTTTATTAGGTACCAAGGCCAGGGATTGAACCTGGGGGATCCTATGTGGGAAGCTGGTGCTCAACCACTGGGCTACACCAGCTGCCCCCAGGTGGTTTTTTGTTTGTTTCTTTTGTTTTTAGGAGGTACCGGGGATCGAACCCAGGACCTTAGACATGGGAAGTAAGTGTTCAACCACTTGAGATATATCTGCTTCCTAAATTAACTTTTATACATTATATTAAAATGTCTAATATGAATTATATAGATTCTGGATATTAAATATAGCTTTTTAGGTACAGGTTTACATTTTTCTAGGAAGTATTGCTTTACTTGTCCATGAAGGACATTTGGTTGATGGCATTATTTTGGGTCAATAAATACCAAACTCTAATGAAATACAGCAAAGTTGACAAATGACCAAAACTTCTAAAAGGATACGCAGTCTTTTAAATAAACTGAGTTCCTGAAGACAAACCAGTTTTAAGGATTATAACAACATGTTAAACATGCATATAAATATCGAATTTTGGTATTATCCTTATTTGAATATAGAAAATAATTTACATGTGGCAGTTTCTTTTTATATTAAAGACTCAAAAGCAGTCAAATATCATTGATCTTGATATACAATTGGATGAATCCAGTATTATCTATCTCTTACATTAGTATCGTATAATTTTACCAATATGTGGTTCCAGAATATTCTGTTAGCTTAATAGTGCTCATTTCTATTTTACTTTAATACTTAGATTTGCTATTTAAATCTAAGCACTTTCTTCCTGTCTTTTATTTTCTGAATCAACAGAAAATTTTGTTGCATTAAATAGAAGTTTCTGATTATTGAATTCACTGGTCTCATTGACATTTCTCACCTTTTCCATCTGTTCCAGTTTACCAATTTTTTTACTCATAAATGCCTTTTATATGAGCCTTACTCCTTGTGAGAACTTTGCACACATTTCTCACTCTTCCCCCTATTCAACTTTGGCTACCTCTGAAACCAGTAATATGTGAAGCAGCTTTCTTAGTTCTCCCTGCCATCTCTTTCTTTAAACAGTATAAGCCTTATGTCTACCAAAAATCTTTTCCTAAACAATCTCAATCTTTCTTTAACCTACCAGCACAGTATACATCTATTGAACTTCTATAATTGTTGTATTTCCATGTTTCCTTGTGTTTCATGCAGCCTTATCTTTCCCCATGAGATTAGAAGGCAAAGACAAATATATCACATATAGGACATAAATATATCACATACAAGACATAATTTATGAGCAATTTAATGTATTTGAATCATTGTTAAACCACAAATTTATAAACCATTTTCAAATTTACCCAGATATACATTTAAACATATTTAATTTTATAAATGCATTGTTCCTTGAAGTTATATCCAATGAATAATGTGATTATGCAAAAAAATTATCATTGGTAAAGCTTGTTTTTTTGATTGCATATTGGATCAAAATCTTCAGTAGAATGTACAAACTATAAACAAACTGCTTCACCTAGTAACAGAAAAACCAAATAAATAAAAAGAAAACTTTGTTTGATAGATACTAGTGATGATGCAATAAACAGGAAGGAATAGAGAAAGAGAACTCTGCTGATGATATATGCAATTGAAAATCAAACTTCTGGAACAGAATTATCTTAGAAGGAGCCAAAGTACTGTTGAGGAAACAACGTGATAAGTGTATAAGATATACCCACAAAAGAAAGATGAGTATATCTTTGTTAAATTTGTAATATTAAGTCATAAAAATATCTGTTATGACAGTAACCTTCTTATGAAGAATTATCTTCAGAATCTGTCTAGGGTCTCTTTAACAAGGCATCATGGGTAGAACTCAGGGCATCTTATATGGAAAAAAATAAAAATAAATAAATAATTTTTTTCATTAGCCTCTAATTGAAAATTAGCATTTCTTACAATTATGAATCGAGGCAACAAATCACAGTAGAAGTAGCAATACTTGTGTCTCTGTTCCCAATAGAAATCACTCATGCTTTCATATCACATTACGTAGAGGCAAAGTATCATTTATGTTCAAAATAACATAATTATAGCAGGTATTTAGCCCACTGCTAGAACATATTATTTTGTGTATGACTTAAAAAGCACAGCTATTTTAAAATTTTGAACTCTTATTATTTTGTTAATTGTACTTCAATACAAATGATCTCTTTTGTGATCCTTCGTGTTTATATTTTGCATACTTCAAAACATTATTCGGAGCGGGGTTCCATAGGCTTCACCTAATTGCCAAAGCATTTCATGGCACGGTAAAGGCTGAGGACACTAGACCTAAACCTAGCATGTAGACGTCTGCCTTATATTAAATTACGGTAGTATGAAATACTTAAACAGTAACGCATGTTCAGGAGAATTCACTTTTAAATGTACTTTCAAGAGTCTGCTCTATGTATTTTAGGTAAAATAGTTTTACGATAAAGTCATTCTGATACTTCCATGAAAAATGAACAGAGTACAATGAGAATATGCCCCACACTAACTATTGTGCTGTGGGTAGCAAATAGTGTATATTAAGCCAGGTGTAGTCCCACCCAGGTCTTGTTGCCCAGGAGACACAGACAATTATGTAGTTGTAACGTGCACATATACAATGCCTGGTCATTACAATATAAGAACCTGGATGAACTGATTTATGGAGCTCAGATTTTATTCCTGAGTTCCAGCCACAGAGTTGGGAAAGGAACTATCTCAAACACCCCTCCTTCATCTTGGAGACTTCCCACTTAATAGGAAGTGTATTCAAATGCCAAGCAGACCTGAACAAATTCAGCTATAGTTTACCACTATGGCTACTCAATATATACATATAGCCATACTTAAAATTCCAAAAACAAATGGTCCCACTTGCCCTAATGCAAACATCTCTTTTATAGTGAAAAATACTCAGTCCTTCTCAGAAAAGGCAAGTAAGATTTCCATTTCAAAGCTCAGGATCTCTAGGTGGTTGCAATTCTTTCTCTAGTTCTATCACAGTTCTCTTGTGATATTCCTCAAGATATGGCCTAAATTGCAAATTTAACCACAAGTGGAGGAAGGGAGTACATAAAATAAATGCATGCATACATTACACTGCAAATAAAGAAATATTGATGAATGCTACAATCCTATTTCTCTTTCTTGGGATAAATACTATTTCTTTTCTTTTCTTGTTTCTTTCTGGGTATTCACTCAGTGACTCAAGAGCCGGAAATGTCCATTTTCAATTTCTAATTTGGAAACATTATTGTATCTCATGGTGATAAAATTTATTCCTTGGTCCCTAAAAACTAAACCATGAGTCCAAAATTGGGGGATGGAAATATTTTATACACGTATATAAATATGTGAATAGCCACCCTCACTTCTCTCAGTCTCAGGGTCAATATATTCTGGCAATGGAGAATCAGCAGTATATATTAGCTTCTGATTCAAACTGTATCCTATAAAAATAGTATCCAAGCTGGGCTATAACTAGGTCACAATAATCCATTTCTTTATACTGTAAGACCAGAAGCTTCTAAAATATAGGGAACTTGATAAGACTAGTATATCTCATGAGCCTCAGATACATGAGCATGAGCATGAGCCTACCTGCTTTTTTGGTTGTTGATGTTACTGTAAAATGAGTTTTTTGGTCAGAAGCAATGTTGCATATGGTACTATGATGAAGCTTTAGACACCGAATAATTTCAAGATGAAGGTATTTGTTGCATTGTAGAAAGGAATAGAAAATCCGAACCCAAGGTGAAAGCATAAATCAGGAAGCATTGTTTTCTTCCATGATGGAAGGAAACCAGAGTAATCAACCTGGAGCCTGGGAGCTTGCTGGCACTTCTCCTAAGGTTCCATATTGGATAATACATCAGTTAGAAAACTTTCAGCTGTGAGTGACAGAATAGCCAGTTTGGTATACTGAATAATGGCCCCCAATGATGCCCAGGTCTTAATACCTGGATCCTGTAAGAATTACCTTATATGACCAAAAGGGACTTTGCAGATGTGATTAAGTTTAGGACCTTGAGATGGGAAATTATTCTATGTTATCCAGAGGGGCCCTAAATGGAATCATCAAGTGTCCTTTTAAGACAGAGGCACAGAGAGATGTGCCCAAAGAGACAGAAGACAATAGGACAACTGAAGCAAGATACTGTACTGCTGGCTGTGAAGATAAAAGAAGGGCCCACAAGCCAAATAATATCAAGAATGTGGTTCTAGAATCTGTAAAAGTAAGGAATGAGATTCTCCCCTAAAGCCTCCAGAGGGAGCGCAGCCTGCCGACATCTTGATTTCAGTCAGGAGGCTGTTTTGGACTTCTGACTTCCAAAACTGTAAGATAAAAAAATGCCTGCTGTTTTAAGCCACTATGTCAGTGGTAATTTGTTACAGCAGCTGTATGGCTTAAGCAATAAAGGTTTATCCTCTCAGGTCAGAACAAGCTAGGGTTGGTTAATTCATCAACGCAAAGACGTTAAGAATCTGGGGCAAAGTTTTCTGTGATTTGTTTGGCTGTCTTCTCTAAGTGGCAAAATGGCAGACACAGTACTAAGTGTCACAGCATGCTGTGATAACATCCAAATGCAGGAAGTAAAGGCAAGTCTTTATTTCTGATGCATATCGCTCTTCTCTCAGGGCATAACTATTGCTTAGACAGCCGATATTATATACCACAGGGGCTCGTGTTTGATTTCCGCTGATGGCAAATAGGGTCTCCAGTGGTCAGATAAACTTGGTGAGGGGAAGGCCATATTATTAAAACCATGTGTTCCTGCTGCCTTGAGCAAGGGTTAGGCTTGTTGGAGAATGAGGCTGACATAGCCACAGAGCAGACCTCTTGTCCACCTGATTGTGAAGAGCTGGCTCTTCAGAAAGGATCTTTGGGTGAGCAGTCACACAGAACACAAATACCCCCACACTCTAGGCTCTTCCATATACCTCTCCCCCAACCTCTTCTCCTCAAATCCCAGACCAACCTGCCAAACAAAGGAAATAACGTTAACCTTTATTTCAGACCATCTCCTCTTCCAGGCATAACAGCCAACCCAGTGAGAATTTCAATCCACTGGAAAGGATTTCATCCTCTCCTGTCCCTCAGGATTGTGCTTGATGAGGCTGTAATGTTGAGCCACCTACTTCTAGCTAATTTTGCATCTTTATGAGGAGTCATCTATAAAATGGGATTTATTCTGTTTTTGTTCTCTTCCTCAGTCAGCAGGCGGTCATATAGAACCGTCATGTGACTTGATGTGTGGTTGAAGGGAGAGGTGGCACGTCAGAAGCAGAATGCATGCTGGGAGTGAGAAAAACCTATTTCTATTACTTATTTGTGTTCTCTGGATCTGGATCCCCATATTTGCCACCTCCAGTTGATAACACAACAGTGCTGGATCAGATAGCACTCGGTTCATGGAGGGCAATGTGATCCTCCAGGGTTTCTATCAGGGATCAAGAACTCAATCTCCCATGACCAGTACCAAGCCAAAAGCTGTTTCTCAAAAGAAGACAAAGTATTTGACCAAGCAGAAATGACTTTGCTTAAATCTCCTAGGTGTATTAGTCAGCCAAAGGGGTGCTGATGCAAAATACCAAAAATCTGTTGCTTATATAAAAGGGTAATTATTTGGGGTAGAAGCTTACAGTTACCAGGCCATAAAGCGTAAGTTACTTTCCTCACCAAAGTCTGTTGCCATGTGTCAGGGCAAGATGGCTGCTGACATCCTCTTAAGGCTCCATGTTCCCAGCTTCCTCCAATATCAGCTGTAGGCTGGGATAAGTCTCATCTCTCTCCTGGGGCTCATTTCTCTCCAAACTTAGCTGCTCTGCTCTCTCCACAAGGCCAGCTGTAAACTATCAGGCAAAAAGCTCATCTCTCTTCCTGGGGCTTCTGCTGTGTGTAATGGAGCCTTCTCTCTTTCCTGACATATATGCTTCTCTGTATTTACTTCCTGGGGCTCCAGCATTAAAACTTCAGTATCAAGACTCCAATCAACTCCTCTGTGTTCTTCTCCTGTGTGTTTTTTCTGTGAGTCCCCACACACCGGGGGATGGGGACTCAATGTCCTACTGGCAATGCCAACCAAAGCCTTAATCATTATTTAATTAAGTAAAAGTGAAGCCTCTGAATCCAATACACTCTAATACACCCAGAGGAAAAGACAAGTTTACAAAAATAATTCAATATCTCTTTTTGGAATTAATAAATAATATCAAACTGCTGCAGTAGGGAAGTGGCTTTCAAATTTTTCTGGCCTTGAAATACTGTAAGAAATACATTTTCATTTGCAATCCAGTACTATTCACTAAGAAGGTCTTGAACAAAATAAACAATTTTTGATAAATGTTGACCTTACTACAGACAATGTACTCTGATGTCTTCCTTTCTATTCTATCCTCTTTCATATATATATATATATATATATATATATACACACACACACACACACACACACACACACACATATATATTTAAATGCCGCTCAAGAACCTGCTAAATGAATTTCACAACTCACTAGGGGGTCACAACACAGTTTAAAACATGCTGCCCTAGAGGCCTCACAATGATTTTTCTACTGGAACTTGCTAGAGAAAGTACAAAACAATAATATCAGCAACAGCAAGTTCAAGCCAAATTGGTTCTGTTGGTTCAAAAGGTCTAAATGACAGAGCTGCTTTCTCTGCAGGACCTGCTGAAGAAGCTTCTCTGCCACACTTAAGCCCAGCAGCACAAAGGGTCATCCTGTAAATGAGTTGGAGTAGCACCTCCCAGTGTGATATTTGCATTAAAATTAAAAGGGCCCAAACCAGAGCACCGGCCACACCCTCTTTCAGGACATGCAGAAGCCATCCCAAGGTGAGTGGGGTAAAGCACTGGATACCATGGAAGCCACCCTGGCCCTGGAGAACTTGAACTGGGCCCTTTTGGATCTGCATGCCCTGGGTTCTGCCTACAAGGACCCTCTTCTCTGTGACTTCCTGGAAGGGAGTTGAAACTCATCAAGAAAATGGGCGACCACCTGACCAATCTCTATAGGCTGGTCAGCCATCAGGCTTTGCTGAGCAAGTATCTATTCCAACTCTCCCTCTCAAGCACGACTAGGTGCCTCCAGAGCCCAGAGGCCTTTGGGAGACCTCTCTGAATTCTCTGGAATCTAGGATTCTCTCTGAGCTCCTCCCTACAGCCAGCAGGCACCTTTTTAATGAACCACCTTGCATCCAGCTAATAAACCATGAACCAAGTGTAAATAATAAAGCTTTTTGCAGAAAAAAAATTTTTAAAGGGCCCACTAAGCTTTTTCTTTTCAATACAAGAAGTGGCAACATATCTTTCAGTTTTGAGGGGCACTAGTAATACACTTAGTAACAGAAATGATGTGTTTCAAATATGACCCAAAGTATCCTTTCTTATTGAGAACCAATATGCCTCCAGAGAAGGTAAAAGATGAAGGAAGGAGGGAGACAGGCTTGACAAAGGAGCAATCCCTGCCACGTGAAAGGGAAAAGTGAGAAAGGACTTCTAGGTCCCAGGCC
>JAQZBX010013521.1:0-39815 GCA_029593785.1 Cabassous unicinctus | reverse complement strand
AAAGCATATGGCAACATGGATGAATCTGGAGGACATTATGCTGAGTGAAGCAAGCCAGACACAAAAGGACAAATACTGTATGAATGCGTTACTATGAACTAAATATATTGTGTAACATATTGTTTGATCCACAAAAAAAAAAAAAAAAAAAATTTATATGTATCCATTACATTTAATGGAGAAATGTATATATTTATTCATCTGTGTTTACTTTTTAGTTTTTAATTGTTTATATTTTCGATTATTAAATGTACAAATAAAGTTAAGAGGAAAAAAAAAAAATCCTATGACATCACTCTGGAAATTGGGTCAAGGAAAACAAATTTTGGTGTGGGCAATGTTAATTCCTGTTCAATAGGTAGGCAGTACATTTTAACCCACATATACCACTGTGAGAATAATGTGGATAAAAATTATTACAAGATAAAAGTGAGAAAATATAATAGAAAATGGAAGAGTCTGCACAAATGGATCATGATGCCTGTAAATGAAGTGATAGCACTCTAACCATAAGAGCGTATAGAAAGAAAAAAAAAAATGACAGTACTCTCAAATATTTTTCTAAGATATAATGTCAATGAATGGCTGATGCTTGGAGAAACTACCTGATGTATGTTGTTGGAGAAATGAAATTGGATTCTTTTTATAAGCTCTGCCTGAAAACTGTACCTGGATAATCTGGAGAAAAAGTGAAACAACACCCCTTTATGACTCAACTGCCTGATAGCCAGTTGAAACTACCATTTGATTCATGACTGATAGTCTTGATCTATAAATGTTGAATCTCAAAGGATGAACAGATCTGTTGCAGAACAGATGGGAGAATAGCTGTGAAATAATGTTTTCTGATACAGTTCCCTAGGTATGATGGGAATCACCTTCCCAGGACATTAGAGATTGTTTTGTTCTTTTGACTATGACAAATGTGAATGTGAGTGGGATGACTCCAAGAAAAGTGGCAAGGGTACTTCAATAGGCTTAAGGGGAGAGGGCAGGGTAATGATGAGGGAGCACATATCCTTTGGGTATTGAAGCCTTGTGGCACTCCAAGTCTGAGACGTATTTAGGCATAGAATTTTGCCAATTGAATTTGATAGAAGCACATAATACTTTGAGGTGCAAAGATTTTTACCAAAATTTTACAAAAGTCATGAATATAAATGATGTTCTAATAAACAGTGTGATGTATGCATTGGCTTAATCAGCAGTGACCCCATCAGGTTATATATAATTTCAATAGAGCTTTTAATTTATCAATTTGAACTCTTTACAACAAATTTTGTTATCCAAGTGTGTTTGGGCTTTCTTTTTTGAATGTTTAAGATTATTTTTGTGAATCCCAAAAAAAGAAAGATTATGTAAACTAATCTATTCCTCTGCCCTTTGATTGTATTAGATTCAGTTGAGAGGTCTTTGATTAAATTACTTGTTAAGATTAGGGATTTGATTCAACCACATCAGTAAGGCATGACTCAGGTTGAGTCCCCACCCACTTGAAATGCTTATATAAATGGGCACTCACTCAAGAAGACACACAGAGGAGAGAACTTTGTCACTTAGATACTGCCATGTGAGAGAAAGGAGAAGTCTCAAACAACCAAAGCCCCTGGGAAATATGGACCATTTGCCTGATAGCTTATAGCTGACCATGGGAAGACAGCAGAGACCAATATAGGAAGCCCAGAGGGGAAGGCTGAAACCTACCAGAGATCTCCGACAATACTGTTTCAACACATGGTAGCTGACTTGGTGAGAAGGTATCTCTTATGGTACCTTGAGCTAGACTTTCCATGGCTTTGGGCCTGTAAGCTTTTACCGTAAATAAATGCCCTTTCGAAAAGCCAACAGATTTCTGGCACTTTGTACTGGCACCCGTTTTGTAGACTAATGCACTTTCAAATGAAAACATTGATAGATGAGATTTGTTGATGGATATGATCTCCTCTACCTAGAGGACAATTTTGGGATCATTTTCCCCACCGACCTCAATGGAGATATGACATTTAATATTATTATTTTGTTTTAGAAGAATATTTTAGAAAGAATATTTTTGAAAGCAATTCTTTCAGTCTACACTAATAAACTATTATGAAGAGTGTAGCATTTTGATATTGCTTATGAATTCCAAAAAAAACAGATATTGGATTGTGTTTGTAAACTGAATTGTATCTCTGGGCATATTAGATTATATTGGATTCAGAGGTTTCACTTTTACTTGATTAAATAATAATTGGGGCTTTGATTGTGACACGTCAGTAGGACATTGAGTCCCCACCTCCTTGGTGGGTGGGGACTCACAGAGAAACCACACCGCACAGAAGTTAGGTTGGAGTTTTGATCTTGGAGCCCAGGAAGTAAACATACAGAGAAGGAGACACATTAGGAAGGAGAGAAGTCTCCATTAAACACAGGCAGAGGCATCGGGAAGAAAGACAAGCCATTCACCTGATAACCTACAGCTGGCCTTGTGGAGAAAGCAGAGCAGCTGAGACCAAAGAAAAAAGAGCACCAGGAAGAGAGGAACCCAGGAACCCTGAACCCTTGCAGACATCAGCAGACATCTTACTCCAACACGTGGCAACAGACTTTGGTGAGGGAAGTAACTTATGCTTTATGGCCTGGTAACTGTAAGCTTCTACCCCAAATAAATACCCTTTATAAAAGCCAACAGATTTCTACTATTTTGCATCAACACCCTTTTGACTGACTAATACAAAGAGGAATTAAGTCCTTCAAGAAACACAGTAGGTTCATACTTAAAGGACATTTGAAACACTCAATTTAAAGGAAAGTAGCCATAAGGAATAATCTACATTCTCATTCCTCTCCTCAAGTACTAGATTAGAATGAAAGAAATGCAAGTTAAATCATGAGATTATTCTTAAATAGAAAAATAACTAGAATGGGTAAAAGATGACTTTTATTGAGCTGTCAGCTTTATTTTATTGGTGGAATGGTGTTTTCGAAATGTCCAAGTAAGTCACTAGGTATTCATCTGCAATGAACTGAGGAAACTGCCTTGGGCTAGTTGCCATGTGCTATGTTAAAACCAATAGAGTTTTATACTAAGTGCCTGATGAAGCTTACTTAAGATAATAGATTTTCCTTTAGGTCATGAGAAATTCTGAGATAGCTTTGGCTAACTAAGAGAAAGGGTGAGGAGAGGATATGGAAAGAGAGAGAAAAGCTTTGAAAAATTGATGACCAAGAAAAAGCTTGGATAAGTGAAAGAAGATTGATATGTTAGTTTGGTTTCCCCTAAAATAACTTAAAGTGTTTTTATGTTGTAAAAGGCTAATTGCATACATGTTTTATTTTATTAATGCTAGCTGGATATATTTTAAAATAAAGGCATTAAGCATCTTTTATAAAGCATGCTTTATGCAAAATAGTATGTTTTCATTTTATAAAGTTACAAATTAGTTTTTATCTGAAGTGTTATTATTTTCTTCCAAATGTATTATTTGATGATTTATGACTCTCCTTTTACTCTGCATATTAAAGCAACCATTTGATAATCATAGTGGATACATTTTAGGATAAATATTTTAAATGATTGATTATAAAAGATATTATAATTATACAAGATATTGATTTCTTGTACATATAAATTGAGAAGCGTCTTTATAGGATAAAATATTTTCTTTAATATATATGATTGGAGCATTCTGAATTGCTTTCTTATTATTTATGGTCCAAGTATTTGATCTCAGATTTCACATTAAGTTCCTTGTAATACAAAACAAAAAAGTCATGTACATTTATTAAGAGAGCAAACAGGCACCCCACTGAATGGTAGAAAATATGTGTAATGCATATATATTTAACAAATGACTCATATCCAAAATATATATAAATAATTCCTACAATTCTGCAAGAGAAAAATAGAGCAATATAACCCTTTTCCCCAAATAAGTCAAAATAGACATTTTGAATAGGCATTTCAGGAGAAAGAATATCAGAATGGTCAATGAAATATGAAAATGCATCCAATATAATCCCAAGGAACTAGAAATTAATACTACAATAATATATGAACAGTGCACATGAAAAAATGACTAAAAATATAAACACTGATAGTGCCAAGGATATGGAGCATTTGGAACCCTAATATGCTTCTGATGGAAATGTAAATTTATACAACTGTTGGAAACTTTTGACAGTATCTGCTAAAGTTGGGTATATAAATAGCCATCATTTCTTCTAGGTATTAACTCAAGAGAAATGCATATGTATTTATTTTCATAAAAGGACATGTTAATAGAAGCACTGTTATGGATTGAACCAGGTCCCCTACAAAAACATATTCAAGTCTTAACCGCTAGTCCTGTGGATGAGAACTCATTTATAAATGGGGACTTTGAAGACCCTGTTAAGATGAGGTCAACCTGAGACATAGTGGAACTTAATCCAAAATATCTGTAGTGCTTATTAGCAAATGAAATTTGGACATAGCAGGATTATTTCCCTGGCCTGTTTCCTTCAACATGATGTCTTCAGGGATCATCCAATCTGTTGCATTGACTTCATTCCTTTTTATGGCTTAATAATATTCCATTGTATGTATATGCCACATTTTATTTATGCATTCATCAGTTGATGGACACATTAGGGTTGCTTCCATCTTTTGGCAATTGTGAATAATGCTGCTATGAACATAGGTGTGCAAATATCTATTCAAGCCCCTGCTTTGGGTTTTATACCTAGTAGTGGGACTGCCAGGTCATATTGTAGTTCTGTACTTAGCTTTCTGAAGAACTGCCAAACTCTCTTCCACATTGACTGTATCAATTTACATTGCTGCCAGCAATGAATGAGTGTTACTATTTCTCTGCATCCTCTCCAACACACGTTATTTTCATTTTTAAAATATAATCCATGGTAATGTGTTTGAAATGTTATCGCATTGTGGTTTTGATTTGCATTTCCCTTATGGGTAATGACATTGAGCATCTTTTCATGTGCTTTCTGGCCATTTGTATATCATCTTTCAGGAGATGTCTGTTCAAGTCTTTTTCCCATTTTTAAATTGGGTTGTTTTTCTGTTGTACCATTGAAATATTTCTTTATATATAGTGGATATTAATCCTTTATCAGATATGTAGTTTCCAAGTATTTTCTCCTATTCTGTAGGTTGTCTGTTTACTTTCATGATAAAGTCCTTTGAGGGGGCAAACGTTTTTTATTTTGATGAGATTCCATTTATCTATTTTTTTTTTTTGCTTGTGCTTTTTTTGTAGAGTCTAAGAAATCATTATCTAAGGCAAGATCCTAAAGATGCTTCCCTACATTTTCTTTTAAGGTTTTGGTAGTTCTAAGTCTTAAATTTAGGTCTCTGATGCATTTTGAGGTGGTTTTTGTTTATGGTGTAAACAAGGAGGACTCTTCCTTTTTCAGCAAATAGAAAGCTAGTTTCCCCAATATTAATTGTTAAAGAGACTATTTTTTCCCAATTGTGTGGTCTTTGCCATCTTGTAAAAAATCATTTGGACATAAATATTTGGGTAGTTTTCTGAGTTCTCAGTTCTATTCTATTGTTCTATATGTCTATTTTTGTGCCAGTGCCATGCTGTGTTGATTACTATGGCTTTATAATAAGGTTTAAGATGGGGAAGTGTGAATCTTTTAACTTCATTCTTCTTTTCCAAGGTGACTTTAGCTATTCAGGGACCTTAACCTTCAATATACATTTGATGCTTTGTGTCTTAGTTTGTCACCGAGCTGCGGATGCAAAGTACCAGAAATGGATTGACTTTTGTAATGGGGATTTTACTTAGGGTAAAAACTTACAGTTCTGAGGCTGTGAAATATCAAAATCAAAGCACCATCAGATTTTCTTTCTCACCAGGGTCAGCTACTGGTGATCCTAGGGTCCTGTCATGTGGCAAAGATGGCAGCTGATCTCTGCCAAGTTCCCTGCCTTCCTGGGCAGAATCTAACACCTACTGGAGCTCAGTTGTTGGCGACCAGGCATAATGCTTGTCTTTTCCTAGGCCTCCTTTCTCAGCCTCAGATGTTCCATTTTATTCCTGAGTTCACCTGTAGGCTATCAGGCATGTGGCTCTTCCCTTCAGCCTTGAACTGCTCCTTGGGCCCAGCTTCTTGGGGGCTTTGTGCTTAAGCTCTGGCTGCTAGTGACCCTCAAGTCCTCTCTCACATGGCAGGATTAAAAAATTGGCAGCTTTATTTCTCTGTGTCTCTCTTCTGGTAGCTACATTTATATATGATCCAGCAAGAAGGCAGAGACTAAACATGAGTCATGCCTCATTGGTGTAGTCTAATCAAATGGGTCTCATACCCAAAGGAATGGGTTAGTTCAAAAACATAATCTTTTTCTTTTGGGAATTCATAAATGAACTTCAAACTGTCACAAATGGCTTTTCCATTTCTGCAAAAAAAGCTGTTGAAATTTTGACTGGGAATGCATTAAAATTATAAATTCCTTTGGTAATATTGGCATATAAATGATAGTTAGTCTTCCAATCTATGAACACAGAATATCTTTCCATTTATATTAGTCTTCTTTAATTTCTTTTAGCAATGTTTTGTAATTTTTGGTGTAAAAGTCCTTTACATCCTTCATTAGATTTATTCCTAATTATTTTATTCTTTTAGTTGCTATGGTAAATGGAATTTTTATCTTGATTTGTTCTTCAAATTGTTAATTGATTTTGTATAGAAACATGATCTTGGCTGTTGATCTTGTACCCTGTCACTTTGCTTTATTAGCTCTAGGAGTATTGTTGTGGATTTTTCAGGATTTTTTGTATATAGGATCATGACATCTCCAAATAGGGAAAGCTTTATTTCTTCTTTTCCAATTCAGATGTTTTTATTTCTTTCTCTTGCCTAATTGCTCTATAAGAACTTCCAGTACAATGTTTAATAACAATGGAAACAATGGCATCCTTGTCTTGTTCCTGATTTTAGAAAGAATGCTTTCAGACTTTCACCATTACATAGGACGTTAGATTTGGGCTTTTCATATATGCACTTTACCATGTTGGGGAAGCTTTGTTCTATCTCTAGTGTTCTAAGTGTTTTTATCAAGAAGGGTGCTGGATTTTCTCAAATGCCTTTTTTTATCAACTGAGATCATCATATGTTTGTTGTTGTTTTTTTTCCTTCATTGTGTTAATTTGGTTTATTGCATTAATTGACCTTATTATCTTGAACCAACCTTGCATACCAGGGAAAATTCTCACTTGATCATGGTGTATAATCTTTTAATATGCTGTTGGATTTGCTAGTATTTTTGGAAGAGTTCTGCATCTATATTCATGAGATATTTTGTTCTGTAGTTTTCATTTCTTGTGGTATCTTTATCTGACTTTAGTATGAGTTTGATGTTGGCCTCACAGAATGCATTAGGGAGTATTCCCTCCTTCTCAATTTTTTGGAATTGTTTGTGCAGAATTGGAGTTAAGTCTTCTTGGAAAGTTTAGTAGAATTCATCTGTGAAACCATCTTTGTCTTGGTCTTTTCTTTCAGTGGGAGGTTTTTGAGTACTGATTCAATATCTTTGCTAGTAATTGGTTTGTTGAGATCTATTTCTTCCTGAGTCCATGTAGGTAGTTTGTATGTTTCTAAGTAATGGTCCATTTCATCTAGGTTATCTAATTTATTGGCAGATTGTTATTCATAGTATCCACTTATGGTTCTTTTTATTCCAGTGGGGTTTATAATAATGTCCCCCCTTGCATTTCTGCTTTTTGTTATTTGTATCTTCTCTCTTTTTTTTCTTGGTTAGCCTAGCTAAATGTTGGTCAAGTTTATTGATCTTTTCAATGAACCAACTTTTGGTTTTATTGATACTGTTTTTTGTTTTCTATTCATTTATCTCTGCTCTAAGTTTTGTTATTTCCTCCTTCTGTTTGCTTTGGTTTTAGTGTTCTCTTCTTTTTCTAATTCTTTCAGTTTCAAAGTGAAGTCTGATTTACAGTCTTTCTTCTTTCTTAGTGTGAGTATTTAGAGCTATAAATTTCTCTCTCAACACTGCCTTTGCTGTATCCCATCAGTTTTGGCATATTGTATTTTCATTTTCATTCACATCAATAATTATCCTACTTTTCTTTGTGAATTCCACTTTAAGCCATGGGTTGTTTCCAAATTTGTTGTCTAATTTTCACATATTTGTGAATTTTTCCTTTTTCTTCTGTTATTGATTTCTAGCTTCATTCTATTGTGGTCAGAGAATATACATTGCTTGATTTCAATTTTTTTAATTTATTGAGACTTGTTTTGTTACCCAACATATGGTCTATAGTGATCCATGTGTACTCACAAGATATGTTTATTCTGTTTTCTTTGAGTTCAGTGTTCTATATATGTCTGTTAGGTCCTGTTGGTGTATTGTATAATTCAAGTCCTGTATTTCCTTATGGCTCTTCTGACTAGATGTTCTATCCACTACTGAGAGTGATGTACTAATGTTTCTTACCATTAATGTAGAACTTTCAATTTCTCATTTTAAATCTGTCAGTATAAATTTTGGGACTCTGCTGTTAGGTGCATATATATTTTTATTTTTTACCTCTTCCTGTTGAATTGTCTTCTTTAACAATATATAGTGGCCATCTTTTTCTTTCATAAGTGTTTTTGACTTAAAGTCTGTTTTACTCAGTCCAGCTCTCTTTTGGTAACTACTTGCATGGTATATTTTTTCCATCCTTTCACCCTCAAGCTACTTATCTTTTTTTACCTTAAAGTGAGTCTTTTGCAGACAGCCTATAGTTGTGTCTTTCTTTTTTTATCCATTCAGCCATTCTCTGCTTTTGCTTGGAGAGTTTTATCCACTTAAATTTAAAGTCACTACAGATAAAACAGACTTTTCTTCTGGCATTTTGCTACTTAGGCTGTTTTGTCCCTCACCTCCTTTAAAGCCTATTTTATGTTAATTTGCTTTCTTGTGTTGTATTATATGAATGCCTTCTCATTTCTATCTAGATATATTTTCCATCTGTTTTCCTAGTGGTTAATGTGAGGTTAAAATTTAACCTTCTAAATATATAAGAGTTATATTTGGTTTGATATCAACTTAATTTCAATAGCATGCACATAGATTTATCCTATACTCCTCTGCCCCATACCATTTTTTTGTATTTATTATTTCTTATATCTTTGTACATTGTACATCTAAAACCCTAGAGTTATCATTAATTTTTATGCATTTCCATTTTAGCACCTGTAGGAAGTAGGAGGTATAGTTACATTCCAAACAATTCAATATACTATAATACTTTAATTTTTTTATTACCCAAATGGTTACTTTTATCACAGGATTTTATTTCTTTATGCTACTTTGAAACTCTGTCTGAATGTCCTTTCATTTCAGTCTGAAGAATTCCCTTGAGCATTGCTTGTAGAGTAGGTCTTATGGTGTTAAACTCCCTCAGCTTTTGTTTTTTGAGACTGTCTTAATCCTTCCCTCAATTTTGAAAGATAGTCTTGTTGGATGTAAAATCCTTTCATGGCCATTGTTTTCCATTAGCATTTTAAATATTTAGACCCACTGCCTTCTTGATTCCGTGGTTTCAGATGAGAAATCTGCACTCAATCTTATTGGGACTCCCTTTTATGTAAAATGTTGCTTTTCTTTTGCAGTTTTCTAGAACTTTCTTTGTCCTTTGCATTTGATAGTATAATCAGTATATGATGGGTGTATTTTTCTTCAAATTTATCCTGTTTAATGTTCTCTGATCTTCTTGGATGTACCTATACATGTCTTTTGGTAAGTTTGGAAAGTTCTCTGTCATTATTTATTTGTCTATTATTTTTCCCCCTTTCTCTCTTTTTTCTCCTTCTGGAACCCCATAAAGTGTATATTGGTCTCCTTAATGGTCCCCTAAAGCTGTATTAGGCTAATTTTTCTTTCAATATTTCTTTTTGCATACTGATCCTCAGCCCGACTCATTTCAAGTGTCTTGTCTTAAAGTTCACTGACTTTTTCTTCTGCCTACTCCAATCTGCTCTTGAAATCCCCCTGGGTATTTTTCATTTCAGTTATTGTGGTCTTCAAATCCAGTGGTTCTGTTTGGCTCCATTTTAAAATATCTATTTCTTTGCTTAGACTCTATATTCATTAATTATTTTCCTGCTATCCTGTAGTTCTTTTTCTGTACTTTCTGTCAAATTCTTAAACATTTTTAAGATCATTTTTAAAAGGCTTTTTTTATTATGTCCACATTATCATCTTCTTCATTGCTGTTTTCTGTATTTTTATCCTTTTCCTTTGAATGGGCCATACTTCCTGTCTCTTTGTTCGTTTTATACTTTTTTGTTGCATAGTGTACATTTTAATATTTTAAAACATCAAATCTGAGGTTTACTCCCTGGGATATCTGTTTCTTGGATTTGTAACCAACTGGTGATAAGACAGAAGTTTTCTTGAGCTTCAGACCACTTATCAGGAAGTTCTGCCCTAGGCAAATGCATTGGCCAGGGTTTACCCTGTCTTACTGGACTTCTGTCTTGACGTGTGCTTTTGCTTATTAGTTGTTTGGGAATTCCAGGACTTTGGTTGTCTCCTTTCTTCCCAGGGGAAATGCCTCCCTATCCAGGTATTTGAAACCAGCAGGTCTTTGTCCCAGACTTTCTGCCTCTATACTTTTTTTATACTTGTTTAATTGTTTCATGCTGCTTTTGCCTGGAAGGTAAATTCTGGGAGGAAGATCACCCAGGGGAGGACTTTCCCAATTTGGCTTTTCACAGCCAAAATGGGGCCAGAAAGCCACAAAGAGGGCACAGACCGGCTCCAAAGTCTCCTGTGTTCAGTAAGGGCACCTAAAACTTCTCCCCAGAGCCCTGAGGAATCCTGAATCTTTAAATCTCCACCACTTCTGCTCCTGTCTGATGAGTCTTGAAACAATGGTCCCTGCCTTGGTCCAGGGTGATGCTGAAACAATGGCTGCTGCCATGTGTGTCTGGGGCAGTAGTGAAACAGTGGCTGACACCACCTTTTTCCTGGGCAGGTTGAAACAAAAACTCAAACCTCAAAGCCAGGACCTAGCAATTTGAATTCACTAATCAAATAGCATGATCAGTGATTGGCTGTTCACAACCCTATTCTTATGGAAGAGGGTTTTATGCCCCTTTTTGTTTCCAGCTGCTAGCCAGGGACTAGACCCCATGGTGGCCTGCCATGAGGGTGGGGGATGGACACTGGTAGCCACTTGAGGAAAGAGAAATTTATAGTTCTTCACCATAAATTATCCATCTCTACTTCCCCCTCTTCCCTGGATGTTGTAGTGTTCTGTCCTCTGGTGTTCTAAAACAGTTGTTTCAGACAGTTTTCTGCCTGTTTAATAGTTGTTTGGTGGAAGGACTGAGTCCTGGAGCTCCCTACTCTGCCATCTTCCCCAGGAAGTCTCCCCACGTTTTTTGTTTGTTTGTTTTTATGCTTGGAATTTCAGGCAGGCACTTACACTGCTCACACAAGTTATTGTTATCTTCTAACTCACCTCTTACTGTAGGACAGCAGCTGAGCTTACAGTAGTTCCACTTTATACCATATTCGTCTTCGGTTCTTCCAACTCCTGAACTAGTAGGACCTTTCTCTTTGAGAAAAGGTGTCAACTTCTCCTACAGGATACCCACAGATTGAAGGTTGGAGAGAGTGAAAATTGATACAAACTTGTCAGTCTTTGTGGTTTCCTGCTTATGCTTGTGGGTTACAGCCTACTTTACTTCTCACCCACTTTATATCCACCTTCTCTTACTGATTGCCTGCACCTGAATTGACATGAAGGCAAAAGCCTTTAGATTATTTAACCTGCTCCTCCAATTATGAAAAGCAAAATCTTTTTAATGAATCATTTGATATATCTGATTGAACCCTGACTGATGCACTGGTCAAGTTTTGTTTCTTGATCAATGTGTTTCTTACATGGGTGTGCTCAGTTTTTTAAATATGAGTTATACATTTATGATTTGCATACTTTTCTCTATGTATATTTGCTTTAACAATTTATTATTTGAACGTTTTGAACAATTACTAAAGACAAAATGCCAACCTTCATAATTATTCACTTGTATAAAACTAAGAAAAATAGGGAAAAGCACACCTGAAAAATTGTTTCCGTCAAATATGCTTTAGTCATTAGAGCAATATTATGTTATTATAGAAAAAATGTTTCCTATCTCTTTATATACCCACACACATGTCTTTATAATTAATTACATATCCACTGGATAAAATTACTGAAATTATAGGTTGAATATATCTGTTGTAACTTACTTATTTTCAGAATTAACATTTATAATTTAGCAAATGGAGTTGGCTTGTAATTATTAAATGCACAATTAAAAAAACTTTTTAGTAATCAACTTCTCAAGCTGACCTTAAGATTAGCAATAGAAAATATAAATGTTTCCAGGGCTTTAGTGTTATTCCCATCCTCTTGATACCAAGGAACTACAACAGCAAGAGTGAATAGAGAAAAGAAGTTGGAGAAAAGTCAGGACAGGGTAGAGATGAAACTGATGAAATTGGCAGAGTTGGCCTGTGATTTGGGCAATAAATTTCTAAGATGTCCTGACAGCCTGAGAAGTTTCATTTAGGAAATATTTATCATGATGATCCAATCTATATGTTTATTTTATAGATGATTTAGGTGGTAGGGAATGGTTCAAGTCACATAAATAAGTTCAAGGAATAGTGAATAAGGAAAAGTAGGGAATGAAAAGGGATCGAGCTAATAATAATATTAGGTAGAGGGTATTTTGTCAGTTCAGAAAATGATCAGTCAGGGGATGGAACAGGAAGCTTGAAAACATGACCTAACCTGCTGGGGAAAAAAATGAGCAGAAAGCAAATATTTTAGGAAGTTCCTACTATGTGTCATTTAATTTCCTCATAAGTGATATTCTTCTCACATACTCACCCCTAATACTCATTCACTTCACTTTATAGTTGTGGAAACAGAAGCTCAGATATATTGAAAAATCAGTATATGATGCTCTGGGTCAAGAAATTGATCCAATTCTAATTCTAATCCTAATTCTAGAATTAAGTTCAACATCAGTTCAAAAATCATGTTCTTTACAATGTAGCACATGGCCTTCATGACTCAAAGTTTCAAAGCTAGTACCCACAGAGTACATTAAAAAGAAAACCCAGGCAAATTCTGCTCTATGCCCTGGATCAGCTATTCCATTGTTAGAAAAAAATATGCTATGTCTTAATTTAAAAGCATGAAACATCAGCACCAGAGGTTTCTATTGTACATCTTGATCTGGTTACGATGTTGCCAACAAAGGACATCCTACACAGTGTTTGAGCAGAGGAGAACCTCAGGATTAATAGCCAGCAGTAGTGATTTTTTTTTGTAATTTTGAAATCTCCTTACCTCATTATATAGTGTATAATAGAAAATATATGTTGTCTATAGCAAAAATTTATGAAGTTGGCTTTAAAGCATGCTTCAAATTGTAAAAGCGGGTTTTACATTCTATCCTCCAAGGTTAGTGCAAAGGAATAATAAGTTAATTTCTTACACTTCATGTAATCATCTCTTAGCTACACTGATTATTTCTCCTTCACATTTCTTCAGAACTAAATTTTCAGGGCAAATTTTTCTTTTTAAATACAAGCGTTGTTTGTGGGTAAATTATCATTAAGATACCTCATTGCTTAACCATTCTACTGTTATTTTAGAGCCGTCTGAATTCACAGTTAATATCTTTGAAATAACACATAGATTCTGATTAAGAATTTGAACTCAGCAGACAGAATGAATTGGAATCCAAGCTCTACCAGTCACTAGTTGTGTGACCTTGAACATGTCCCTTAACTTCTATGCGTGCCAGAGATTATGAGATTTATCTCATAAGGTTGTGTGGGAATTAAATGAACAAATACATATGATTAGCCCAAGTATTTAATATATTTAACTACTAACAATTGTTTTGATTGAAAATATTTGTTAACTGAAAAACACCAGTGCCCTTTTTCTTTCTTATGGAGCTCAGATTTTACAACCAGCAATGTGGAAGGGTATGACTCTTGAATGGAATAAGACAGGTACAGTAAATTCATCCTCCTCAGATTGGCTAAAGGTACATGTGTGATCCAATTCTGGTAAGAACATATAAAGTAAAAGGCAATGGGAGGAATTATGGGAAAAATTATCCCTGATATAAGAAAGATTTGAAGAGAGAGAATACTCTTCAATCCCTTTCCTTTCTTGCTTGCTTTGGCTACTTTTCAATGAGAACCCAACATCTGGAATCACAATAGATTTCTTGCAATCATGAGTGGCAAAAGAAGCAGGATAAAATGTCTGCATCTTTCATATCAATGCCAGGAGAACACATCTCTAGATACCTTGTTAAGTGTTTAGTGGTTTAAAGTAGGGCATTTTTATCTTTACTATTTGTTGCATTTTTTTTATTACTTACATCAAATGGGGCTTAACTTATATAGCTTCTGAATCTGTATTTATAAAATATATTTTAAAAGCCTAGTTTTTTTTAAAGGCCTGTTCAGTTTTTCAGTTGACAGGCTACAAGCATTGAGAAATAACAAAAATGTACAAGATCATATAATGTACTCATGGGTCCAGAGAAGATTCCACAATATCATTAGTAGGGAGTTCCTTACATATTTTCTAAAAGGTCTGCAACATGAAAGCTATTTATTTCTTAAGAAAAAAATGAGTTAAATGACTTGATTATTATATATTTTACAAGGAACATTTAAAATATAATTGTATTTTGTTTTGGTTTTTCAATATCATTTTAAAATGTTGATTTAGCTTTTGTGGTAAGAAAGAAAATGACATTCAGATTTGACAGAAATACAACTCTCTTTCTTCTAATTACAAAAGTTAACCTCTATTAAATGTATAAATATGCCTGCAACATGCTAATTACTTTGACCATATCATGTCACTTAAAACACAGCATTGGAGGGGTATATTTTTTATTCCTTCCATTTTTATACATAATGAAACTGAAGCCTAAAGACGATAACTAGCTTATCCAAAGTCACTGAACTAATCAGCAGAAATTAGGAAGTACAGCCTTCTAAACTAACTACAAATCCTTTGCTCAGAATCAACCTACTTTACCATGATATTAACAGACCATATCTCTTCCATCCTTTATTCTATAAAGTATCTGAATGTAAAAAGATAAAATAGTATTTAAAAATATGTTAACAGTGAATCATCAGGCATTCATACAGAAGAAATACAAAGAGCCAGTTCATGTGTTAAGCCATGTTCTCTGTGACTAGTAGTTAAAGGAGGTGAAATGAATAGGAATTGATAACAATACCATATTTTGTTTTCCCTACCAAACATTTTGATAATAATCCTAGTGAAGGGTTGCAGTAAAACAAGCCCTCTAATATAATGTTAGAGTGATTGTAAATTGAATTTTCTGGAGTGCAATTTTGTAATACCCCAAGAGTCTTTAAACATTTTTCAAGTAATTGCTCTTCTAGAAATGTTTCAGCAGGGAGTTATCAGAGTTTTGCACAGAGTTGATATATCAAGATGTCCACTAGCAGAGCTATAAATAAGTGCAGCATGGCACCTGAATACATTGCTTAAATATACTTTTTATATCATTAATGATATTGGTAAGTGTATTAGTGATCCAAAGGGATGCCAATGCAAAGTACCAGAAATCTATTGGCTTTTATATAGGGTATTTATTTGGGGTAGAAGCTTACAGATACCAGGCCAGAAAGTGTAAGTTAATTCCCTCACCAAAGTCTATTGCCACGTGTTAGAGCAAGATGGCTGCCGAATTCTGCAAGGATTCAGGCTCCCTCTTCCTCTTAAGGCTCTGTGGGCCCAGAGTCTTCCCTTCTCAACTGTAGGCTGGGATAAGTCTTGTCTCTCTCCTGATGCTCCTTCTTCTCTGGGCTCAGCTGATCTCTTCTCCCCACAACATCAGCTGTAGCCTATCAGGCTCTTTCTCTTTCCTGGGGCCTCTGCCTTATCTTTGGAGCCATCTCTATTCCTCCGTGTTCTTCTTCTGTGTGTTTGCATCCCAGTTACAGGATTCAAAACTCCAACTTTCTCTTCTACCAAGTCATTTTCTCTGTGAGTCCTCACCCACCAAGGGGGCGGGGATGCAACGTCCTACAAATGTGGCCCAATCAAAGCATTAATTATAATTTAATAAAGTAAAGGAGAAACCTCTGAAGTTAATACAATCTAATATGCCCAGAGGAATAGACCAGTGTATATACATAACCCAATATCTACTTTTGAAATTCATAAACAATGCCAAACTGCTACAGTAAGTGTTTTCTAAATAAAGCAAATTTTCAAAACGGGATATAGCTGTATTTATTTTTGAGAAGTGTTGTCAATTTTCCAAGTTTGTATATACCTACAGAAAGAAAATGAGAGACAGAGGGCGAGAGAATGCATCAACAAGGCTTAGATGTGCAAAAAATCTAATATAATTTTTATTTAACTCAACTTCATTTCAAGCTTTAAGCTCATATTGCACAGAAAGACATTAATTTTGAACTCAGTCTTTCTTGGGGATTTCTCCAGAAATCTCCAGATGCTACACACCTAGGTGTCTTACACAGTGCAGGGTGGAATATGAGGCAGGAGAGGAGGGTCCCCAGGTGTCACAGTTGTGTTTTGATGAAAAGCTGTGACCAGTTGGCTAATGGATTTCTTTGTGTTTGTTTTCTCCTCTACCCTCTATCACTTCCTGCCTCTCTCACTCTTGTTTCCCTGTCATGCACCATGACAATAAAATAGTAGCACTTAGGCTTTCTGTTTCAGGCTTGTTTCTGTGGGACCCAGGTAGTACCCATTTTCCATGAATATTACTGCCTTACCCATTCAGATGCTGAAAATCTACTTTTAAGATGCAGAAATCATCATCTGTTTTTTCCTTTTTATCTCCCAGACATTGCTCTATACATCTCTTACCTTTCTCTCCTCTAGAACTTAGGCCTTTTGCTCAAAAAACAAAATGTCTCTTTACCAATTTGATGCAATGAACATAGGGTTTGCAAGTAATTTAATTATTTTAATGAATAATTATTGAATCTGTTACAGGAAAATGCTTTTGCTAGATGCTGTGAGGAGAAAGTAAGAGAAAAACACACATCAATGAAGTACAAACCATTTAAATATATACAATCAGAATGAAGAAAAGATGAAGAAATGGAAACAATGAAGAGTATATCAATTTTTCCACATTACAAACATACATAAACAAATAGAGATACATAGGGAAAAGAAGTAGGATTAACTATAGTAGCTTAACAGTAGTTTTCTCTAGATAAGGGACAGAAGTTTACTTAATTTCATTTTCTTTTTGCAATTAGTACCAATTATATTAAAGTGTGTATGTATTTATGAATCAAATATTTATCAGCAATTAGAACACCTTCATTACTGATTTTTCTATATTATTTTGCTATATTATGAGGAAGAAATGATGGGGAAAGATAAAAATTATATAAATTCCTAATTATAAAGAAAAATACCATTCAATGGGAAAGCACATTGAATTACTCACAAAATGACCAAGAATGAATAAAGAGGATGGGTGGAAGTGGAAAGTGTTAATGTGGAGTTATAAGTCTTAAATTTACACTCCCTCCCAATAGTTAATTTTACATGAGTTACTTATCCCCTTATCACAGAATATAGGTTAAAGTAGAGATTAAGTTGGTGATCCTTTGGAAGATGTACTTATATAAAATAAGTGGGGGAGGGAGGGAGAGGGTGGTGGATGTAGCTCAAGTGGTTGAGTGCCTGCTTTCTATGTATGAGGTCCTGGGTTTTATCCCCAGTACCTCCCAAAAGCAAAAAACAAACACATGAAAAAAACGCCTCTCATTGTTGAGTGTCTGTAGCATAGTAGTTGAACACCTGCGTCTATGTATGAGGTCCTGAGTTCAATCCCGGGAAGCTCCTAAGAAAATAAATAAATAAATATAAATAAAGTAAGTCCCTCTGATGTCATTCAAAACCATCAGAGATTTAGAGCAGATTGTGTGCTTGGTAAAGAAAAACTTGAGTGACCTTTCTTTATTGATTTGTGTGTTTGAACAAGAGATATCTTGATGCCCTGGGCTGCAGGGGGTGGTAGATTAAAGTGGGAGAGGTGGGTATACTAAAAATGTTCTTGTGTTGCAAAGAAAAACCCTAGAACATATCACTGGGCTTTAAGAGCTCCCATGTTGAGAGGCAGTGGATCAGTGTACATGAGGGTAAAATGCCTCAAAAGGAGTACTCACGATGACATATAGAGGAGTTTGGGTTTTGTACTGGGCTGAGAATAAGGGTATGAGTCCAGAGATAGAGACTGTTTGTGGCATGACTTATGACTGTTTTGGGAAACTTTCCCACCTGAGACAAAGCCAAAATCACTGAGCAAGTCAACAAAAATCATGGTCTCTTTGGGCTTAACGTGGGGTACCATCAGGTAACTCAGTTTCAGAAGTTCACATCGGCAATAATATCATAGCAGCAGTACCCAACCAGCCCTTGAATGGTCCAGAACCAACTAGCAACAGCAGGAGGGAAACCATCAGACTCTCCTGTTTACCTGGACTTTGAAGTAGGTTTCAAATAATGTGCCAATATACCCAAGTAGAATTGGAAATAGACTTAAAGAAGGAAAATCTGGAATTCCTGTAAATAGGAAAGAATGATTCAGATGGGGGAGGAAAATTTTCCATTAGTGGTTAATGAGAAAAAGAAGTAATAACAGAGAAGTGAGCAACTCAAAGCTAATATTTATTGGAGCAGGTCATATTGGATAGCTTTACATGGTTTACGTATTATTAGTCTGTGTGTTATCTCACTTTCTTCACATGGCATATAGCAAAAGCTTTTCCCTTTAATAGGTTCAGTAATTTTTAATTGAAATATTTGAGATAGTGTTTAATAACATGCATTTTAAAAAGAAGTAGATGTTAATTGGAAAAACATGAGGTGATAAAGAAAAGTAGGTTGATGTTAACAATATCAACTGTTATCTCGTCACCAAATAATAACTCTTGTTAATAGTTCCTATAGTTTCTATGTCATTTTATTCATTCCATTTTTACTTTAAATAAAGCAAAAAAGAACTTATCTGAGAGTAGAGAATTGGGATCTCATGTTTATTTGTAACACATATAATTAATCCATTTTATATGTGGAGAAAACAACTAACAATCTTCAGACTATATTTCCTGTTTTGCTTATGAGCAGGTTATTTGGAGACAGTGCAATCTGAGATAAACTTCTGGCTTCACTATTACCAAGCATTGTGACACTAGGCAAGTCTGAAATCAAGGTGTTGGTCAGGTCATGCTCCCTCCAAAGACTCTAGGAAAGGGTCCTTTCTTACCTTGTCTAGCTTTTGGTAGCTCAGGAATTGTTTGGCTTCTGGCAGCATAACTCCAATCTCTCCCTTCACCTTCAAATGACTGTCTTCCTTTGTGTCTGTCCCTGCATCCAAACTTCCCTCTTCTTATTAGGTATTATGGCTTCATCCTATGTATTTCAGAAAATCATTTTCTTTAACTTAAGCATTCCTGTGGATGTGAATTCATTGTAAATAGGACCTTTAAATTAGGTTACTTCAGTTAAAGTGTGGCCCAACTCAATCAGAATAAGTTTTAATCCTATTACTATAGTTCTTTATAAGCAGAATGAAATTCAAACATGTGGAGAGAAAGCCATGGGAAGCAAGAAGCTGAGCATCAGTAAAACCTGGAAGAGAAGGGAGAGCCCAGGAGTGGCTACCATGTGTCTTGCCATGTGACAAAGGAGCCATGGATCAAAGATCTAAGGCATCCAGCCTTTGGGAAGAAAACATTGTCTTGATTTGGAGTTTTCTTAGTCCCAAAGCTGTGAGCTAATAAATTCCTATTGTTTAAGCTGACCCATTACATGGTATTTGCTTGGGCAGCCAAGGAAACTAAAATATAGGACATCAGTCATATTGGATTAGGGCCCAACCTACCACATTATGATTTTTTCTTAACTAATTACATCAGCAAAGACCTTATTTCCAAATGAGGTTTTGGTTTTGGATGGACATCAATTTTGAGGTGCACTCTTTAACAAAATAGAGAGGCACTCTTCAAAAATAGGTGCACCTTTGTAGCAAAAGAGTAGCTTTAATCACAATAGTATTGACGATGGCCTAGGTATCATATAGTAGGGATATTTTAACAATAAAACTGTTAATATTGTCTTATTTTCTATTTGCTAAGCTTTTTTTTTATCAAGATTTCCACATTACTAAGAAGTGATGATTCTGGATTGATATAATCACTAGTTTGTAAGCACAATGAAAATGTACATATCTATCTTGTCTACCACTCTAATTGGAACACCTCATATGGTGCCCGACACTTAGGTGTTCAGTAAATAACTAGAGTAAATTAATAAATTGTTTAATATCTTAGCTTTAATAAATCAGAATATAGATATGCCAATTTTCTTAGATATTTCATTTAAAAATCTAACCATTGTCAGTGCTCAATAATATTACATTTCTTATTTGTTTTTAGTTAGTATTTCCTGAAAAACAAAGGTTCCATCAAAATAGAATATTGCATACTTAAAAAGTAAAGAAAATAGAAAGTACATGCACAAATTTGTTGATGTATTTTCCAGCTGAGCAAAGAAACATAGAAACATGAGTATTTGAGTATTCAGGACTTATATCCAAAGTTATTCCTAAAATGGACACTAAGAGAGGGGCTATACTCAAAGAAGTTGTAGTCTGTGGATTTAACAGTTTATTGTTCAGTCTAATTTTCATTGTAAGTGACTCAATTTAGTGATAATTATTTTCTTTATATTTTCATTTTACCTTTAGATGGACAAGTCCCAGTTATATGAATTCCAATAATTTTTAATCCCTATAGTAATGATACTTACTATAAATCAATATCTTGGCATTCTAGCTTAATAAATATTTTTTATAAGCTTGGTTAACATGATTTTTACCCTTACAAAAGAATTCTTTTTCAGTGTTGATAAAATTATGTATTTGATCATGTAAGGCTAAGGATCAAATATAGGAAGTTGTTAAAGTTGTTTATGTAATAAGCATCCTTATTTAAGATTTCTTGTGCGATGTCATTTTTGGTTTTTCTTTTAAGATTTCCACATGTTATCAGATAGAACTGAATTTTTCTTTATTTTAAAAAATAATTTTCTGCTGTATTTTATGAATGTTCATCAATGTACAACTAAATGCACTTATATAGAGCTGTATAGATTTTTATCATGTAACAGTACTTTTAGAAATTATATAATATATAATCTAAATTATATATAGACCAAGATAAATAACTAATCTTGGAGGATTCAACGATAAACCAAGGAACAGATAAAATATAAATAATTCTAATTAGCACTTTCAATAACTTTTGGCTCTGCAAAAACATTTTCAACATTACACAGTACCTATTATGTGTAAAATAGCAAATATATGATGAAATTTTATTTCATCCTCTTAAAAACCTTCAAGGAAAATATTATGGTCTCCTCTTTTCAGAAGAAGAAATTCAAAGAAGGTAAGTAACTGCTTTACTTTCACACAGTTATTAAGAGGCAAAACCAAAATCTAATCTCATAGTCCCAGACTCTCTACCTTACCAGGCTTTGTTCTTTTCATAACAATGTATGCTATCACTTCATAGATACATATTACTTATCTGAGGCATTTTACATCAATGTATACTATGATCCATTAGGTACACGTGATTTGAGAGGTTTAATGTTTTGAGATCTTTGAAGACTCATATCTACCTTCAGGTAAATTATGTAATCTTTTGAACCAAATAAATTACTTGGTATTTAGTTCCATTCTCCTCCAAAGGTTTAATGAATTTTGTAATTTGACTAGTTAAACAATACAAATATTTTCAACAAGAATTCCCATTGGATAAATAATTTCCTTCCCAGGAGGATTTTATGCTACTGTGTTTCAGAAATAGTTTGGAATATCTACTTTCAGTGCAATTAATTATATTTTCATTGTAATATTGAAAAATGTTCTCTTCATTCCTATGTCATTAGTGAAGATTTCCATAGATTTAAAATAATCTTACTTTATAATAGATAAAGAATGAATATATATATTTACTCCCCTTCCTATTTAAAATCCCAGGTATGCAAAAACAATCTGTAACCATTGGCCAATTTGATGTAATTATGAATTCCAAAAATATAATTGGATTATGCTTGTAAACTGATCTGTTAATCTGGGCATGATTAGGTTATGATTAGGGTGTTGAGCCCCACCCCTTGGTGGGTGGGGAATCAAATATAAAAGGCATGGCAAGAACAGTTTTGAGAAGCAGCAGTCTTTGAGAAACAGTTTTGATTTTGGAAAGAAGGCCCCAGGAGAACAGAAGCCAGCTGTTCCCCTGATCGTCTGCAGCTGACCTTGTGGAGGGATCGTCTGCAGCTGACCTTGTGGAAGAAACAAAGGAGCTAAGCCCGGAGAAAAACACAGCCTCGGGAAGAGAGGAACCCAAGAAGCCTGAACCCTGGTGAACGTCAGCAGCTGTCTTGCTCTAACACGTGGCAATGGACTGTGGTGAGAGAAGAAACAATGCTTTATGGCCTGGTATCTGTGGACTTCTACCCCAAATAAATACCCTTTATAAAGACCAACCCATTTTTGGTATTTCACATTATCACCCCTTTGGCTGACTAATACACGGTCTAAATCAGTTGTTAGATTTTTGTAAAAAAAGGGCCAACAATGGATCATTTCTGAAAGGTCTAAGGCAGTTGGGTTCATATTTAGGGACATAATTAGCCACAACAGGAAGCATGGGTTGTAGAAGTCAACAGAGCTGTTAAGGCAGAAAACTCTACTTGTAGGTAAATCTTAAAAGTGCACCTGCACATTTCTAAGCAGGATAGCTATCTATACTAGAACCACTCCTGCTACATATCAGTAACGTCAATGAAACGTGTTTAAGCTTTTGCAAAACTGACAGCTCTATGCCTTCCTTGTTTTTGCCCATATAACTCCCTATAGCCCCTAGGTGATGAAAGTGCTGCTCTGAATATCCTGTGACCATACAGGACCAGCTTCCTGTCTATAAGTTCCCTAATAAACTGTATTACTTTGCTATATGGGGTAGCCTGCTTCATTTTCAATTTTAAGTGCCTATCAAACTTTGGCAGAACCAATTCTATAGATTCACAGCCAGACAAGGTGGATTTATTTCTTCCCTGTTGAACTCTGGAAACACTGCAAACTTGAAGTCAGCAGGTGTAGTAAATGGGAAATGACAGATTAAAAGTCTAAGTAATAACAGAAAGAGTGGTAACAAGGACATTGTCCTACAGGTTAAACCAGCTATGTTTGTTCTAAAGAACTTGGGGCAGGTTTGAACTCCTAACGTAGGTATTGGCATTTTAAAATTAAGTCATGTTTAGTTTGGGTAGGAAGGGCAGAGTGTTTGAGTCTGTGCTCTCAGTCCATATATACAAAAGTGAATTCAATCAGGAGGCATGTATTATAGAGCTAAAAGTCAAGCTTTACATTAAGAGGTGGGGCCACCAGAGAAATAGAGTTTAACATTGGAAAAGTAATTCCAATCAAGTGCTTAGAGTCACCAATTCATTGCTTTTCATTTTTAAATATGAAAAGACAACAAAGAATTTCAGGCATGTGATGGAATTCAACAACACAAATGATATGCAAATGATTTTAATTGAAACTTATATAATCTAGGGAACATCTAAAAATTAGATAATTCTAAATTATAATTTGAGAAAAATTCATAATGGTAACATCTTTAAAATAAGAATTGACTACTCTGGGAAAAGGGTAGTCAGAGAATAAGGTGGCATCCTTTGAAGTAAAGATAGGATTGTTATATTAAGAAATCTGGTTGAAAGACTGGAAGAAAATCCCTAGGAAAATTCTCACTAAGTAAAATACATAGAGAAATAAAGAAAAGCAAAAGAAAAGGAATTGACAATGCTTGAAAGTCAGAGAATATTCCTATTTTCATTGGAGAGTACATTCAAATACCAAAGGAGTCCCTTTGTCCCACTGCACATCCAATTACACTACTTGTTTCTATAATAAATAAAATGTTCATAATAACAGTTTTATATTCTCCTTCTTTGAAATTTCTAGAATTAACTTAATAATAGAGTATGGTACAAATGTGTTACTTTTTTTTTTTTTTTGTAAGAGTTATACACCTTGCCAAGATAAAACTATAAAAAGGAAAAAAAAACTGGAAAATTTTGAAAAGCAGGAGAGGATATGAGAGATTGAGGGAAGTTTAAGAATGAAAACTTCATCTTTCTTAGAATGAAGTCATTATAAACTGTTTGAAATTTATTTATCACTGGTGAGAAGCATGAATATTTTATATAAAAGATTAAAATAATTCATAGAAGAAATAAAAATCTTACAGAATGTTTATGAAGGGGAAAAAGATTTACATATAATTTGTTTTTTTTCATAGTAGAGAGTTTATTGAAACTGCCTAAAGTTGACAAATCAAGAGATGGAGTTAATATATATAATATATTACATATATAGTATATATTTTATATATATATAAAGTTATCACCAGATGAACCAAAACACAGAAAAGTTAAAATCAGTTGCTTCTGGGCATTGTGACTTCGGTCAAGGTGACACAAGACTTCTGCAATATTTATTTTTTATTATTCACATGCATTATATTATAATACGGTAGGTTATACAACAGGCATCTCATGTTATCATTTGTTCCCATTGGTATGAGGTCTCTGCTTACATAGAGTGCAGAGTATTTACCTAGAATTTGTTTCTCTGATTTTGAAAAAACTGTAATAATATTCAGTCAAAGTGAAACAAACCAATAATGGTTTCTCTTTGGAGAAAGGGATCTTATTACATGTCAGCAACAGAATTTCCTGAAATTAAGTATTGAGATAAATAGCTCACCTGCATAAAATGAGCAGCAATGTCCTTGATATGCTTTTAATTTTGTGAGTGATATAAATTAAATATTAACTGATATCTGCACAATTATTAATGGTTAATGATGAAATGATAATGTTGCCCACACATAGCTGTTATAAAATGGTTAAACTTGGATGATTGGACATCTTAGGTGAATATTGTCAATTCTCTCTATAATCTGGGGTATAATTTTCACATGAGATTAAACCACTGTCATAATATATATTTTTTAAGCTTTAATTGAACTGGAGTATGCCAATGGAAAAGCTTATGGATCCTAAATTTATATATTCATGAATTTCAGTTAGGAAAAGTTTGGTAAGACTTATATTTGTGGTTGAATATCACAATAGCTACACTTTTCTACCCATGGTAAATAATTTGTAGAAAACCCTAGGTAATTTCAACATATGATATAAAATATGCAAGTGTGTTATAAACAAAGATTTTAAATTCATTGAACTACTATGGAAACAATGATTTCACAAATTATTATATTCTGTGAAAGCTGAACTTTTAAAATGATAGATAGAATTGTAGTTCATGTTAAAATCTATTTCCTGGTTGGAGTGGGAGGGTTGAGAATATGAGTGAATTCCAGTCTTCTTTATTTAGTAAAATGTCTTTGCAGGGAGCAAAAACTGAGAAGAGTGATTTAAGCACGTTTCCAAAACTTTCTTAAAGTAGATATTTTTCAGTTCTGCAAGACTGAGAGTTTGAAAGAAAAGAAGAGCGAAAAATGGCACTAAGAATGGGGAGTAGGTAGTAATCAGTGTGGGCAGGGAAACAAGAAAAAAAAATGCTTATCATCTGCAGCCACTGAAATTTTGAAGTAGGATTGCCTTTTTTTTTTTTTGCTTTAAAATAAGTTTTTTCTCAATAAACAAGTGTGTCCAGGCCAAACAGAAAACAGAAAATTGTTTGAATCTTTTCTTTAGTTAAGAAAAAAAGCAAACCTCAAATCAGCACGTGAATTTCAGGTTTACAAAGAGATGAACAAAAATGCTGTGATATGTAAAAACATAAGATTTTAGGAATGTTTTCCTTTTGTTATTAAAAATAGGAAAATATTAAAGAAAAATTTGGGTACTCAACAGATGATAGTTTTCTCTTTTTTTTTCCTGAGGTATAAAGTGAGAAATATACTTCTATGCTTATAAGATGTGAGGCAACCGTAAGTCTTGATGCCAAGAGACCTTTCCCCCGCAAGGGACCTATTTTTGCCTTTTATATTTAAGGGATGACAACATGTACCAAAGCTTGCAGCAAACCAAATACTACTTGGCTTAATCTAATTTTTTAATTGCTATTTGTATCTATACAACATTTTCTAATTTTCCATTAAACTGTATTTGCTAATAATCAGTACATATTTCCACAGCAAACTAAATCTTTTATCAAAGAAAAAGTTCATATTTATGTACATGTTGACAGTGTCTAATTTGGGAGAAATAATTCCAAAAAGAAGGACAAGAGAATTTCTTAAGGACAATATTTAATGTATTCTATTTAGAAATGATATTAATTTCTTAACTAGAGTATGTATTTCCATATTATACAAGATGTTGGAAATTGTTTAACTCATTACCCAGGGAAATGCATACCTTTCCATTAATAGCAAAAAAAAAAAAATGTGTTTTGGTAAAGATATGAACAATTCACTATAAAGAGGTAGACAAACTATGAGCTGCTGGACAAATCAGGCCGACTGACATTTTATAAATTAGCTTTTATTGAAACAGAGCCATACTCATTTGTTCATGTTGTCTATGGCTGATTTCCCACTCAAATCACAGAGTTAAAAAGTTGCAACAGAGATGTATGGCTGGTGAGGCTTAAAATAGTCGACATTTGGCCATATACAAAAAAATTTGCCAACCACTATTCTCTTAAGTATTGTTCCTCTTATCAGAAACTATAGTTTAAAATTTATAGTATATGTATATATTCATCATTTACTGTAGCAACTATTTCTGAAAAGTACGTTTCCACATTCAGTATTTATTATAATGTGTTCTTACACATGTGAAGATGATGAACTAAAAGTAAAGAAGGAATATGTATTATGCTTTCTCTTTTGTTAAATGTAGCCATATGTGATTCAATCTTATTTTGTCATTTTATAGTTAATGAGCCTTCATGTCATATTTCCTTAGTGTTAAAAACAATATATTAAAATTACATATTTCAGTTTAAAAATTCAAACTTTCCTTTACTCCTTTTTATGAAAATCTTCCTTTTTGGGGATTGGGATTTCTCAAATTTTTACCAAGAGAAGTATATTGTTATCTAATTAAATTTTATTATGACCCTCTTTCTTATAAATAAGCACACTTTAAAGTACTAGCTTGTGATTCTACAATTTCATTTTTAAGCAAAAACTAGTTTTGGCAAGACAGTCATAAGACCGATTCATATATTCCATGTGGGCAAAAAATGAAATCAACAAATAAACAGATGAATAAATGAATTTTTAAATGTTCATTTCTGTATACCCAATAATAACTTATAATTTAGAATATAATAGGTAATAAATAAATTTTATTTAAAAATTATTGTAATTTCTTCTGAAAATTCAAAATTGGTTTTACTGTATAATGTATTAAAGAACACATAACAAAAAAGGAATCTCAAATAAGAAAGATGGCAATGACCATAAAATTACTGTTGTAAATTCTATACTACCCTCTTGTGGTTTCCTGTTTATAAATTAATACTTCTTTTATCCTATAAATACCATATAATTCTTACTCAACACCAATGTCTAACATTTTTCAGTAAAATGTAGACCTACTTCCACTGGCTGCAGAACTACCTGTTGCCAAAAATATTAGGATCTGAGTTGGATGTGTTCATGTATTTCTCATTGCATAATTTCTCAGGAATAAAACGTAAAGGGTGAATAATGGTATTAGCTGAGTATTGGGTAATAAAAGGGCCCAAATCTGTGAGAAACGTGTGCCTATTAGAATATCACTAGGGACTATCAACACCTTTCTACTCAGTTAAATTTCTTATTTTTAGAAAAGGAGTTCTCAAATTTGGGGTGATTTTGCTCCCCAGGGGCCTTGAGGCAATGTCTAGAGAGAAGTGAGTTGTTATGACTTGGTAGGGAGGGATGAAGTAGCTTGGGGGGTGTGTAGTACAGGAGGCCAGAAGATGCTGTTAAATATCCTACAATGTAAAAAATGAACCCCACAATGAAGACTAAACCACCCTCAAATGTCTGCAGATTGAGAAAACTTCTGTTTTAGAAAATATATTATGGAATTTTCTTATCCTAAGTAAGTCCATCTCAAAGTTAGAGCAGTAGCTGAGAACTCCTAGTACAAGTTCCTTGGTGTGGGAAAGCATTGTAATATTAACCACACAAAATTTAAATGCCAAATGCTGCTAAACTAGAATCTAATTAGTTTTTAGCAAGAAGTATCTTTTCCTCGACCTGTTATATTAACAATAATAAAGAAACTATGTGTATTAGTCAGTCAAAGTGGTGCTCATGCAAAATACCAGAAATCTGTTGGCTTTTATAAAGGGTATTTATTTGGAATAGAAGTTTACCGTCACAAGGCTATAAAGCATAAGTTACTTCCCTCACCGTAGTCTGTTGCCATGTGTTGGAGCAAGATGGCTGCCAATATCTGCAAGTGTTCAGACTTCCTGGGTTCCTCTCTTCTTGGGGCTCATTTCTCTCCAGGCTCAGCTGCTCTGCTCTCTCCACAATGCCAGCCATAGGCTATCAGGTGAATGGCTTGTCTCTCTTCCCAGGACCTCTGCTGTGTTTAAGTGAGCCTTCTCTCCTTCTTCACATATCTGCTTCTCTATGTGTTTACTTCCCAGGCTCCAGGATCAAAACTCCAACTAACTCATCTGCCTTGTTGTTTTCTCTGTGAATCCCTGTCCACCAAGGGGGCAGAGACTGAACTTCCTACTGATGTGGTCCAATCAAAGAACTAATAATAATTTAATCAAGTAAGAGTGAAACCTCTGAATTCAATACAATCTAGTATACCCAGAGGAAAAGGCCAATTTACAAACATAGCCCATTGCCTATTTTTGGAATTCATAAACAATATCAAACTGCTATGTTACGTTATATTTAAAAATTTGATTAAGCATAAATTCAAGCAATTTTTAGAGTTAAGGGTTCTTAGTAAAATATGTGGTTTAATCATTTTGCTTCAAATCCATGAAAGTGATAACAATAAAGAACTTTGAACTTTCTTTTTACAGATTTAAATTAATCTTAGGTAATTTCTTTAATCTTAAAAGTGAAAGCTGTTTTACCAAAACATTGTGGAAAATGTTATATATATTAAACATAATTACATTTTGTTGAATTGATTTAAAAAAGACAATATATTCATGTAACAGATTTAAAAAACAATTAAAGAAGGCTCTGGATGAGAACATTTTTGACATCACACCAGATATTTGTGCAATTAAAAAGCTATGTTTGCTGGTTGTTCCCAAATATTCTGGATATAGTTGTAGAAAAAGGAGGGGTGCGGGGGGGATGAACTCAAGCATTGCATGAACAACATGGAGTTTCTATGTGTTCCCTGGAAGAAAATTTTATTTTGTGCAGACACAACTTGAGTTTTCAGAAAACCATGCCCAGAGTCTCATTGTGCAAGTGGCTGAATTATAAAACAAACAAAATTCCAAACCTTGCACGGTGTGTGCTGATAAAGTGAGGACATTGATTGGGAAGTAATAAGATCCTGAAAATTGGAATGACGACTTATGGGTTGATAAGGATGGCAGTGGGGATACTGAAACCCTAGACTGTACTGATTTTGCCTGACAAACATTTAATATTCTGCCTGGAGCAATCAGCGACCAGACCTCTAGTCTACCCTCAGGAACAAGGCTTCTAATCTCTAGTCTGCCCTGAGGAATGCCATCCAACTTCCTCCTCAAGAAATTAACCCTGCTGTACCTGATAAACTTGTAACCACTCCCCTGGAGGAAACAGCCTTTCCTCCTTTCTCTGAAGAAATTAATCCTATTTCATCAGATAAAACTACAATGGAATGCCATGAGGAAATTGGCTTTCAAAACACTTCTAATTCTTCCCCATGACACAACCCCAACACCCATCTTTTCTTCCAGACCTATATCAAAACTGAAGTCTCAACAGGCCCCAAAAGGTGAGGTACAAAATGTGACCCATGAGGAGACATGCTACATTCCAAAAGAACTGCATGATTTTTCCATTGCATACAGGCAGAAATCAGGAGTATATGTATGGGAATGGATGATGGAAGTAATATAAAGTTCGATCAGGCTGAATTTATTGATACATGCCCACTGAGCATAGATTCTGGATTCAGCATTGTAGCTTGAGGTGTTAGAATGGGTTCTAACACTTTTTTGGGTGGTTGGTTAAAGCATGGATCATAAGGTGGCCTATATTGTCTGAGGTTGAAATGTCACAACTGCTTTGCTATAATGTAAATCAAGGGATCCACAGGCTTAGAAAGATTGAAATATTAGTATGGAATTATTGTGTAAGACCTGCTCACACACTCCTGCATCATCCAGAGGACACCTTTTACCAGCATAATGAGGAATAAATTTCTGAGTCCAAATCCTTCATCCATGAAGAGCTCTGTGGCTGTTCTTCTCTGTAGGTCAGAAATTACTGTGGAAACTGCTGTCACTGAACTTGGATGTAAAACAAAATGGAGATGATTGTCAGGTGGATGATTCTAAGACCTGGCAGACAAACATGGCCATGGAACCCACCTTGAAACCTCCTGAGAGAAAGACTTCCACCAAGAATGCTGCTAGAAGGACCCCATGAGAACCCCATTGGGAATAAGATTGGAACAAGATCTCATTCAGAGTCAAGGAAAAGCCCAGGATACCCTCAAAGGGCCTCACCATTGCCCCGTTGGGGAACTGATGGGTGGAGTAATCAATCAGAAAAGCAAATAGCTGGGAACCCTCCCCCAACATTATGAAAGGGAGGAGTAAGTAATAGCTTAATGAAGATGGTCCCATAAACCCAAAACACTCTTTCTGCCTAGAGGAACCCACATCTGCAGGTTCAGGCACATAATCTTGTTCTCTTCTCCCATTTCTCAATAAACTAGTGGCCTAACTAAATTGGCATGTTCTAAATTATTTTATGTAACATAACCAAGAACTAAGAGGAATCCATCATCACCCAACTTTGCCCAACTTCATTTGGTGAGTCCAGCCAGGAGTTCTAGAGGCAGGTCACCCTCACCAACCCGGCAAGGACTGGTGATTCTAAACTATGACTTATAGCTTGTTTGTGCCTTCATTTTGTTGTTTCCAGGAAAGGAAAACAACTTGAAGCCCATCCCTTGTCTGTCTGGGGACTTATTACACAAGCTGAGTGTGTACTTCCCTGGTTATTTATGAAAGACTTGTGGAAAGTCTTATTGTCTGATGGTTTGGACCCCTGCTTCCTGCATGCTAAATCAACAAACAATTTGAGGGAGCTGTATGAACAAAACCATTGTCATCTTGGACAAAAAAGGACATTGGCAGGAGGGATGAAGGGGGGAAAGCATGGAAGCTGAGATCTGGAATTAAGACATTGCATTGGGCCAAGAAAGAAACCCCACCCATGTGTAGAGAGAGGGTGAATTTGCCCTGGAAGTTAACAAGGGTGGATGTTCAGGGAGAGTTTTGTTCAGGGAGAGTTTTGCCACCCCAGGGTACAGAGAGGGTGGAGCACACTCTCCAGGGATTATGGAGGTTGAGGTTGATGTCCCAGAGGTCTGAGAGGGGTGCACCTGTCTCCCATGGATTTGCAAAGGCCAGGTGGTCAACTCATTGCTCTGAGAGGGCTGAGCTTATATGCCAAAGGTGAGGGGGAATTTTGTCTTCATGTCACTGTACTAGGGGGGTTAAGACTCTAACCCAAAGATTGGGTAAAGTGTGGCAATCACCCCAACACTCTTGGAGGGTGAAGTCTGGAGCTTGGTCACCACCCAGGTGCTTGACGAGGTTGGAACCAAGAAAATGGCCATTGGGCAAGCCTGTGGAAAGGGTAGGGTCCCATAAGGCCCCAGGAAGAAGAAACCATCATCTTAAGAATGACTCTCAGACTTTGATGTCTAATGAAGTATGTCCTGAAGGTTTACTGAACAGTAAAGGACCCATGACTCATGTTTCCCTCCCAATTTCTCCTTATTTTAATGAAAATATGTATCCTTTGTCTGTCCATTTGTGTATTGGAAGCCGATAAATGGTTTTGTAAGTTTTGGAGGTCTACAGCCAGATAGGACTTTGCTTCAAGACAAACTGTATTTCTTTAAACTGATTGTGATGTGATTCTGTACTTAGCATTGCTACTGATTTAGCATTGACTATTATAATGTCTTTTTGGAATTCAGAGGGTGGAGTATAGCAGTTTGATATTGTTTATGAATTCCAAAAATAGATATTGGATTGTGTTTGTAAACGGAGGTTTTACTTTTACTTGATTAAATACTGATTAGGGCTTTGATTGGCCATGTCAGTATGATGTTGTGTCCCTGCCCCTTGGTCGGTAGGGACTTACAGATAAAAGATATGGCAAAGGACAGAGTTGGAGTTTTGATGCTGGAGTTTTGAGCTAGAGCCTGGGAAATAAGCACACAGAGGAGCAGAGCAGCTGAGCCCGGAGAGAATTAAGCCCCAGGAAGAGAGGAACACAGGAAGCCTGAACCCTCGCAGATGTCGGCAGCCATCTTGTTCCAACACATGGCAATAGACTTTGGTGAGGGAAGTAACTTATGCTTTATGGCCTGGTAACTGTAAGCTTCTACCCCAAATAAATACCCTTTATGAAAACGAATCCAATTCTGGTATTTTGCACCAGCACCCCTTTGGCTGAATAATAGTCCCACCCTTGGTAAAGCAGGGAAGTTCTGTTCCTTCCAAGCCACTGGGAAGCCTGACATTGCCTCAGGGCCCCTGAGGCTGTTGGCTGGAACAATTAATCTCTGATCCCTTAATGGACTCTTTTAAAAATATAATTTATTTATTTATTTTATTTTATCCATTTTTACCCGCCCCCCATTTTTGCTGTTTTTTGTGTCCATTCGCTGAGCAAGTCTCTATGTCTGCTTCCTGCCCTCTTCTCATCCTTCTCCTCCTGTCTTCACCGGGATTCAATCCTGGGAACCTCTGATGTGGGAGAGAGGCATCTTACTGCCTGCGCCACCTTAGTTCCTGGTTTTTCAGCGCATCTCTTCTTGGCTTTACCTTGTGTCACTCTCCTGTTATGTCATCATATTGCTGCATGGCTCAGCGGGGCCTGACGACGCACCCACGTGCAGGTCTGGGGGCTCACCTGCTCACAGGGCCTGACGGTGCACCCACAAACAGGGCCTGACAGTGCACACACTCGCAGGGTCTAGTGGCCCGTGCGCCTTCTATATTTCCTTTATTTTTACTAGGAGGTCCCAGGGATCGAACCCAGGTCCTTCCATATGGGAGACAGATGGCCAACCACTTAAGCCATACCTGCCCCCCCCCCAATGGACTTTTAATGTCTGGTTTAACAGTGAAACTTCCAGGCAGTGGCTATAAAATGAGGCCACTTAATAGGCAAGCCAGCCCCTTTTCTAGGAAAAATCACATATTTTGGGGGCTTGGATGTGGAGTGTAACAGCTCCAAATGTCTCCTAAAAACGTGGGTTGGCAGCTTTGGTTCAGAACATGGGTTTGGAAATCTCCCAATAACTAGTTCTGCCATGGGGACACCTGATGGCACAACTCTGAGTTCTCAGGGGGCAGAGACCAGAGCAGTGGCTCCAAACATTCCCCAAAGCCTATGTGACCCCCAAGCTGTCAGTGCCCCCTCTCTTCTATGAGAGACAAGTATTTTGGGAGCTTCAGTTCGGAAGGTAAAAGTTTAGTCACGCTCAAACTCTGGAATTCCAGATTGACTGACGAACTCTTCATTTCTCCTGGAATAATGGGCCTGGCATATAGCATACCAGCAGACTCCCCACTAGGGTGTAAGAAAAAGAAAATCCTTCCGTAATCCAAGGGAGGCTAATGGAAGCTTTGACAAAATATATTCCATTTAATCCAGACTCACTGGAGGGTCAGTTGTGTTAAAAACCTGTTTTATCAGCCAGTCAGCCCCAGATATTAGAAGAAAGCTCCAAAAGCTAGCACTAGGACCCCAAACCCCAATGAATTCTCTTTTAGAAGCAGCTTTTTCCATCTTTAACAACTGTGACAAGGCCATTGAGAAGTGGAAGGCAAGGAGAGACTGTGAGAAGGCTCACCTTGTGGCAGTTGCCATGGGTAGTGGCCTGCCACCTTGGAGTCTTGATGCTCCAAGGCATCAAGATCCTACTTCAACTGTGAAGAGCTTGGCCACTGGAAGAAAGACTTCCCCAGATCACTTCAACCCCATAGGGAGCCCCCTGTTCCCTGTCCCCAATGTGGGAAAACAGGCCATTGGTCTCAGGAGTGCACTGAATCCTGAAGGGGGCATGTAGCATGACCCATGGCCCTTATGGTGATGGCTGGGGAGGGCTTATGGGGCCTGGGTCAAAAGGTGGTTCCTTGGACAACTCTGTAGAACATCAACCTGGAGGAGCCCCAGGTGATCATTGATGTGGCAGGTAAAACATTTAATTGATACAGAAACCACCTATTCAGTTCTGACCTGTCACTCCAAACCTCTTTCTGCCCAAAATTGTCCAGTAGTGTGTAGTGGGTGTTGGCAATAAATCTGCAATTAGATACTTTACAAGCCTCTCCTCTGCCAAATGGGAGACCTAATCATAAGCCATCAATTTTTAATTGTCCCTATATCCCTCACCCCCTTACTGGGATGGGACTTATTTTGTACACTGGGGGCATGTATCCAACTAGTAAGGATAAATAAGACCTCCAAGTTGCCTGAAGCCCAGCACTCAAGAGAAGAATGTGAAACTTTGTGCTTAGCCATGATTCTAAATAAGGAACTAGATGCCTCGTTAACAGCTGTACCCCAGGAAATCAATAGTAAAATAAATCCTGTAGTGTGGAAACACAGGATGCCTGGAAGGGCCCTCCAGGATTCCCCAGTTTCCAGTCCTGCCCTCATAGAAAGCAGTACCACCTCAAGGAGGAAGCTGTTAAATTCTTCTGGCCCATGATTAAAAATTCTTGGAGAATGTCCTACCAAACCCCTGCCAATCTCATTGCAACATGCCCATTCTTCCTATAAAATAAATAAATAAATAAAGCCCAAGGGCACCTACCTGCTAGTTCAAGACTTAAGAGCAGTCAGTAGCTTTGTTATGCTAAACCAGGTCCCAGAAACTGTGGCTTGGTTTACTGTTTTTGACTTAAAGATGCCTTTTTCTACATTCCATTCAACCTAGATCTCAATTCCTTTTTGCCTTTGAATGGCAGGAGTCCCACTTTTAAACTTCTACTCTAGATTACATGGAACATGTTGCAGCAAGGGTTCTGAGACAGCCCCAATATTTTTGGGAACGCCTTAGCTCTCAGGACCTAGCTGACCTCCACTTGCCTCAGAGCTCCCTTCTACAATACATGGATTATCTGTTCGTTTTGCAGTCCCACATAGGAAGTTTTTGATGCCAACACCATTTTAGTCCTTAATTTCCTAGCAAATAGGGGTTACAGAGTGTCAGCATCCAAGACACAAATCTCTCAGCAGGAAATCCCCTATTTAGGGCTTTTTCTCACCCAGGGGAAAGGTCTCTATCCCTAGAAAGAATTAAAGTTATCACTAGCATTCCCCAGCCTCAAAGAAACAACTGTGGGCTTTGCTAGGAATGGCTGGTTACTGTAGGCTGTGGATACGCAGATTTGGCAAAATAGCCCAGCCACTGTATGGTGCTATTTCAGGGGCTGATAACCATCCCTTAGAATGGGGACCATGCTTCAAAACAGGCTTTAATTAGCCTGTTAGGAATTCCTAACCTAAACAAGCCTTTCTTTCTATATGCAACTGAAAAGAAGGGAGTGGCTCTAGGAGTGATAATCCAGAAATTGGGTGAGATTTCTCAACCAGTAGCTTATTTTTCCAAACCTCTGTATAACACAGTGCAGGGATGGCCACCTTGCCTGGGAGCAGTGGGGGGAAAAGCCTGTTTAATTGAGTAAGCCCCCAAATTAACTTGGGGGCAACTTCACATTCTTCACCCCACACCAGGTGAAAGATGTGCTTGAGGCCAGAGGCCATCAAAGGCTTACAGGTAGCTGGTTGATTAAATACCAGGCTCAATTACTAGAGACCCCTGAGGTGCAGCTAAAGGTGTGTCAGACCCTCAACTCAGCCACCCTGCTACTGCCAGAGGGCCCAAGGTCAGATCCTGAGGGGCCCCTCCTCCACTCTCTTGAAACTCTTAACCAAAACTACTCAAGCAGGCCAGATTTAAAGGATGAGCCACAGCACAAACCCGGGTCTCCTTCCTAGCCCTTATTCTATAACCTGTCCCATTATCATACCCTGGGGAGGACTGGCAGACCCACATGCCATCTTGCCAGGGCTAAGCATTTCCCACTAGAATGGAAATGGCAAACAAGGTGGCTATGGACCCATTTCAGCTTAGCCCTTTTGAGATGGCCTATGGGCAACCTTTCCTCACCCAGGACCCAGAGATCAGGTTCAGATCAAAACCTGACAGGAGAACAGGCCTCACTCTCAATTAGAGGCAAAATGGAAGGGACCTTACTCTGTGGTTCTAATCATTCCCATAGCTGTTAAAGCTAAAAGAATTGCCTGGTGGGTGCACTTATCCCAAGTGAAGCCAGCTGCCCAAGGAAGTGCCAACTCAATGGAAGGGACATTCTAGTACCAGCCATTGGATGGCCTGAAATACCTCATCCAGAAACAAAGTTAAGTAGTGTCTATGTCAAAGCCATTTTCCTCTAACTCTAGACCAAATGCTTATTGCTAGGGGGAGGGCAAGCTAAACATGCCTTAAGAAATCTTGTCTGTGCCCATTTCTTGTATTTTCTCCTTATGCAATAACTGAAAAGGCAATGCCTCTTCTCATGCCTCTCCTAGCTGTCCTAGGCATAACCACTGCCATGGGAACTGGGGTTGGTAGTTTATATCAAACCCAGCAGGTCCACCACAGTCTTTCCCTAGAGTTAACCAACAGCATAAAAGAATTCAAGAAAGAATGCAGTTTTCCATCAACTTCAGGAGCATGCAGCCTTTGGAGGTACCTGGCCTTTCCTATTTTTGTGGTCCAGGATCCTTTCAGTGGGACCATGTATCTTCAAAATTCTAATTAAATTTATTTTTTTCCAGAATCAATGCCTCATTAGTCATGCAGGGATTTCACCCACTCCACCAACTAATCTTCCCCCAACTACAATAGAGTAGCCAGAGAGTTTTACACCTTCTCAGGTAGGGCCCACTCATCCTAACCAGCAGGAAGCAGTTACAATTATAGAAAATGAGGCCTGTAATGGTTGTGAATATTTCTTTGGTTTTTTTTCGTTATGAGTAGGTTTGTGTGTGTATACACACAGACACACATTTTTTTTCTTATGTAAGTCTGTTATATGACATTAATTATTTTAATTTCATATCCTGGTAGTCAAGGATTCAAGATTAGGAGTGAATATTACCCAAGGACTTCCACCCTATTCTGAGGAAAGTTAGTGCATTTCCTATTGTAAAAAGAACAGTTGTGTATTATTAGACAAATATATGAATGCTATAGTCTTTATTTAGATATTAATTATGGCTTTGGGAGATGTGCATGGGTGCAAAGTTGGAGGGTGGGCTATGATAGGTAAGTTCATGTGTCAACTTGACCAGATGATGGTATCCAGTTGTTTGGTCAAGCAAGCACAGGCATGATACTTACTGTCATGATATTTTGTGGACTTAAATCATCAGTAAATTGATTGAATCTATGACTGATTACATCTAAAGTCAATTAAGATTACCTTAAAAAATGAGATAAGTCTCATCCAATCAGGTAAAGATTTTAAAAGGAGAAGTGATGATTTCAGCAGTAAGAAGAGAGAATTTCCATCTCTACTTCATCCAGCCAGCTTCTCCTGAGGAATTAATCAAAAACCTACATTGGAATTTCCAGCTTGTGGCCTGTTCTATGGAATTTGGACTTGCCCATTCCCACAATAACATGATTTTTTAGAAAAATCTCATTATGTTAACATATATCCCCTGTTGATTTTGTTTTCCTAGAGAACCCTGACTGATACATAGAATTTTCCTTAGAATTTCTCTAAATTAGTGATTATTCCTAAGTATAGCCAGGTTATGCATTTTGCATGACTTTTCCAGAAGTGCTATAAATTCATCTTAATGTATGCTATTAAGTGGCATACAGTTTCAATTTTCTTCTTTAACAATGATATTCATTTTGATCATTGGATTAACATAGTTTTTGCTAGGAATTTTGTGTGTGAAGTTACTATTTTTCCTTATGCAGTTAATAATTATTATTTCAGGAGGAAAAAGTTTGAAAATCTATCAATATCAATTTTATCATAGAAGCTTCCATTTTCTTTATTTTTCACTTATTTACATCTACATAGACACTTGGCTTCTTATTTTATTCAATGGGCTATCATCTGTTACCTCAATTATATTTTGAAGCTCAAATTGTCCTCAATTTGGCCAGTGGTAGTTTTTTCAAGCTGGTTTTTGCATCTTTTAGACATATCCCTGTAAATATTTCAGCACATTTTTGTTTGCTAACACAAAAAAGATGTTTCCAGTATCATCTTGTACTTTTCCTATCCCAAGTTTGAATCAGTCCTTTCTCCATAGAGCATACCTTTTATTGGAAATCATGTTAGAAGACAAGATCTGAATAGTTGGAGGACACAGTGCTATTGGATTGTTGTTGATCCTTTGCATATGCTGTATGTGTATGATAACATTCAAATCAACAAATTTTACATATGCTATATAGCTATTCTGAAATCTTACATATGCCCCAATCAAAATTTGGAATCACTTAAGTAAAATCATAGGACTTAAATTTTAATGAGTTCAAGATATGGAAAAGATAATTCTAAGAAACACAGATAAAATCACACAAAATTCAGTGAGGAGGTACCACATTTTTCATACAGCCATTTAAAAATGGGTTTTAAAATATACATATAAATTTAAATAGTTCATTATTTTTAGTTACTTTAATGAAGGTTAAATTTGTATATTTTTGCTTGCAAAGAATTAATAACATATATAATGTTTGACTCATTTTTTAATGGGTTAGTGGAACAAGCCTAAAAAACTGAGCATACAATGATAGAAAACTGCAACATCAATTGTTTTCTGTCTGCATCATTTGAAGTTGATCCCACTTTGCTTGAAAGAAAATGCACAATAATATATAATGTTTATTTCGTTTTGCAAGGCTTTTGTGTTCAATGAAGGAACTGATTATTATTTTCTTCTACTACTCTTCTGTAATTCTTTAACAACAAACTCAGTGATTTTTTAAAGAAACATAATTATATTCTAATTTGATTTAAATAAAGCAATCTGAATACAGTTTTCATTTTCTCCCTTAGGGACAAAGAAAGTAAAAAGAAGTGGTTAGACATGATAGAGTTCACAGTGCTATTGTATTCAATGTTTGGGTTTTACATTCTGTCTCATTATGATTTTATACATCCTGGTGTTTTCAAATATCAGAAAGTATTGATAATTTCTGTAAATATTCTATTTTAAGTTTTGCTCATGTAACTGAAACTTGGCCTACTGTTATGGGGTGCCTAAGGGTTGCCATCTGAGAGCCTCCTTGTTGCTCAAATGTGGCCTCTCTCTAAGCCAAACTCAGCATTTGAATGCGTTACCTTCCCCCCAACGTGGGACATGACTCCTGGGTATGAGCCTCCCTAGCAACGAGGGATTAATAACAAGTGCCAACTGGCAACATGATTGGAAAAAAAAAAAA
>JAQZBX010013520.1:18016-39845 GCA_029593785.1 Cabassous unicinctus | reverse complement strand
AAAAAAAAAAAGGCAGGAGTAGCTATTCTAATATCAGACAAAATAGACTTTAAATGCAAAACTATTGTAAGAGACAAAGATGGACACTATATAATAGTAAAAGGGGTCATCTCTCAATAAGAGAGAATAATCCTAAACATTTATGCACCTATTTGGGGTGCCTCAAAATATGTGAGGAAAACTCTGGAAAAAATAAGTGGAAAAATAAATGCCTTTACAATTTTAGTGGGGGACTTTAATACACCGTTAGCATCGTTAGACAGAACATCTAGACAGAGAATCAATAAAGAAACAAAGACTCTGAACAATACATTAGAGGACCTAGACTTAATAACCATATACAGAACAATACACCCAAATACAGCAGGACTTACATTCTTCTCGAGTGCACATGGATCATACTCTAAGATAAACCATATGCTAGGCCACAGAACAACTCTCAAAGAATTCAGAAAGATTGAGATTATACAAAGTTATTTCTCTGATCAGAATAGAATGAAATTGGAAATCACTAAGGGCCAGAGAAACAGGTTAGGCACAAGGATATGGAAGTTAAACAACATACTCTTAGACAAACAGTGGGTCAAGGAGGAAATCTCAAAAGAAATCAGAAACTACGTTGAAAGCAATGAAAACAACAAAACATATCAAAACCTATGGGATACACCAAAGCTGTCTTGAAAGGGAAGTTCATAGCCATAAATACATGTATTAAAAAAGAAGAAAGAGCTAAAATTGAAGAACTAACTGCACACTTGGGGGAATTGGAAAAACAACAACAAACTAAACCTAAAGGAAGTAGAAAGAAGGAAATAACAAAGATTAGAGCAGAACTAAATGAAATAGAGAATAAGAAAGCACTAGAAACAATAAAGAAAACCAAAATCTGGTTCTTTGAGAATATCAATAAGATTGACAAACCCTTAGCCAGACTAACAAAGAAAAAGAGAGAACAGATGCAAATACACAAAAAGAATGAGCAAGGTGATATCACTACTGATCCCACAGAAATAAAGAGTATCATAAGAGGATACTTTGAAAAATTATATGCTAAAAAGAATGGTAATTTAGAGGAAATGGACAAGTTTCTAGAAACTCAAAAACAGCCTACATTGATGAAAGAAGAAATTGATGAACTCAACAGTCCAATTACAAGTAAAGAGATAGACTCAGTCATCAAAAACCTCCCAATTAAGAAGAGCCCAGGACCAGATGGCTTCACAGATGAATTCTACCAAGCATTCCAGAAAGAGTTAACACCAATTCTGCTTAAGCTCTTCCAAAAAGTAGAAGTAGAAGGAATATTGCCTAACTCGTTCTATGATGCCAAAATTACCCTCTTACCAAAACCAAACAAAGATACCACAAGAAAGGAAAATTACAGACCAATTTCTCTAATGAACCTAGATACTAAAATCATCAACAAAATACTTGCTAATCACATTCAACAACACATCAAAAGTATTATACACCATGACCAAGTGGGTTTCATCCTGGGTGTGCAAGGATGGTTCAATATAAGAAAATCAATCAATGTAATACACCACATAAACAAACTGAAAGAAAAAAATCACATGATCATCTCTATAGATGCAGAAAAAACATTCATCCAAATACAGCACACTTTCCTGATAAAAACACTGCAAAAAATAGGAATAGAAGGAAACTTTCTGAATATGATAAAGGGTATATATGAAAAACCCAAAGCTAACTTCATCTTCAATGGTGAAATCCTAAAAGCCTTCCCTCTGAGATCGGGAATAAGGCAAGGATGACCACTACCACCACTCCTATTTAACATTGTCTTCGAAGTACTTGCTCAAGCACTGAGGCAAGAAAAGAATATAAAAAGCATCCAGATTGGAAAAGAAGAAATAAAAATTTCATTATTTGAAGACAACATGATTCTATACATAGAAAGCCCAGAGAAATCTACAACAAAACTTCTAGAACTTATAAAGGAGTAATGTCACTGGCTATAAGATCAATGCTCAAAAATCAGTAGCCCTGCTCCGAGCTGACCCAGACCAAGGGCAGTTTCATCTCGGCGGCCCTGCGGAGACCTCTGCCCAGGACGGCTCTCCCTCCCCAGGCCTCTCCCCTCTTGCCCCTGAGTCCCCATGGCTCATAGGCCCCTCGGATCTCTTATTGTGGGGCGAGGTGGGAGCAGGCCCAGGGAGGGTGATTACCGCTGAGGAACCACTACCGCGATCAAGATGATAGAGGTCCTGACAACAACTGACGCTCAGAAACTGCTACACCAGCTGAATGCCCTGTTGGAACAGGAGTCTAGATGTCAGCCAAAGGTCTGCGGCTTGAGACTAATTGAGTCTGCACATGATAATGGCCTCAGAATGACTGCAAGACTAAGGGACTTTGAAGTAAAAGATCTTCTTAGTTTAACTCAGTTCTTTGACTTTGATACAGAGACATTTTCTCTAGCTGTGAATTTACTGGACAGATTCCTGTCCAAAATGAAAGTACAGCCCAAGCACCTTGGCTGAGCTGCTTTTATTTGGCTGTAAAGTCAACTGAAGAGGAAAGGAATGTCCCACTGGCAACTGACTTGATCCATATAAGCCAGTATAGGTTCACAGTTTCAGACTTGATGAGAATGGAAAAGATTGTATTGGAAAAGGTGTCTTGGAAAGTCAAAGCTACTACTGCCTTTCAATTTCTGCAACTCTATTATTCACTCATTCATGAGAACATGCCATGTGAAAGGAAAAATAGCCTTAATTTTGAAAGACTAGAAGCTCAACTTAAGGCATGCCACTGCAGGATCATATTTTCTAAAGCTAAGCCTTCTGTGTTGGCATTGTCCAGCATTGCATTGGAGATCCAAGCACAGAAGTATGTAGAATTAACAGAAGGAGTAGAATGTCTTCAGAAACATTCCAAGATAAATGGCAGAGATTTGATCTTCTGGCAAGAGCTTGTATCCAAGTGTTTAACTGAATATTCATCAAACAAGTGTTCCAAAGCAAATGTTCAGAAGTTGAAATGGATTGTATCTGGGCGTACTGCACAGCAACTGAAGCATAGTTACTACAGAATCACCCACCTTCCAACAATTCCTGAAACAGTTCCTTAATCGGACTATTACAGCAACAAAATCTCTTCTCTGAAGCCTTTCTCCACAACCGTGAGCTATGGATTCATTAGTATAGTAACGGATTTAAGCTGTGACGTCTCAAAACATCACAACTAGGTTAACATTGATGTTCTCAGACTTGGGAGAACTGCCTGTTTAATATTATGCTATAGTATAATTATGTTTAGATATAAATTCATCTGAGACGCCTACAAATCAAAGCATGAAACTAATGACAAGCCTAGGAAGGTAAACTGAATCTTCAATTCTAACATTGATCCAAATATATTAAATTTAGGTAGTATTAAAATGGTAACCTACTTAAATTAAGCATACTTTTTAAATTGTGAAGTTTACATCAAAACCAACATTTCACATGTGCACTTTTCAGGCATAACAGATTACTATTCTAGGCAGTAGAGATGGTTTCATAATGCCAAGTGACAGAAAATCCAGAGATGTGGAATTATTGCTACATGGCAATTACATTTAAATTTGAGGGCATTTTATATAAAGCAAAAATACAAACCTGATAAAACTTGGCAAATTCATTAAGTTATTAATATTTTTTCTAGAACACAGTTGATATTTATATCAATGATAAAAATTTTTATATAAATTCTACTGCCTCAATCTAGTCCCATTGAGAAAACTAGTTTCTCTTGTAATAAAGTTAAATTAGCACTCCAAAAACTTGCTTTACCCCACCAAAGGAAGTGCATGCTAGATTGAACAACTCTAGAAGTTTTTACTAAGGACTGTTTTGATAAAATTGCCATTCCCTAATTTAGAATTTTGAGAGTATAATTTCAGTAATGCCCATAATGTGCCAAAAAAAAGTCTTAAGTAGGCACCCTTATGATCAGTAGTGTTTAGAAATTCCCATGTAAGTCAGTAAATGTAAAGAAGTCTACAGTAAAGTGTTGTAAATGGTCACTCAGTGCAAATATGTAGCCTGAGTCCATCCAAAATGGCTGTAACCAGTTCTGATTTCCTCTTGACATCATGTTATGTATAAACATACAATGAAAAGTAAACCAAAGAACCACAGTAGTACCTAAAGTTACACCTAACTTTTGTAAACTATGTTTGTGGATAACTTCTAAGTTTTCCCAAATGGCTGATACATTTCAATATTTTGAATACATCAGTGTTAATTTTGAGTTGGAAGAGGTAACCTATCATGTTTGGTACTAAAGGATATACCTTTCAATAAAATTATTGAAACGCAAAAAAAAAAAAAAAATCAGTAGCATATCTGTACAACAATAACAAGCAATCTGAGGAGGAAATCAAGAAAAAAACATGCCATTTACAATAGTAACTAAAAGAAGCAAATACCTAGGAATAAATTTAACTCAAGATGTAAAGGACTTATACACAGAAAACTACCAACACTGCTAAAGGAAATCAAAGATGACTTAAATAAAGGGAAAAATATTCCCTGTTCATGGATAGGAAGACTAAACATCATCAAGATGTCTATCCTACCCAAACTAATCCACAGATTTAATGCAATCCCAATAAAAATCAACACTATATTTTTTAAGGACCTGGAAAAACTAACCACAAAATATATTTGGAAAGGTAAGAGGCCCCGAATTGTCAAAAACATATTGAAAAAGAAAAATGAAGTTGGAGGTATCACATTACCAGACTTTAAAACATATTGAAAAGCTACAGTGATCAAAACTACATGGTATTGGCACAAGGATAGAACTAATGACCAATGGAACTGAATTGAGAGTTCTGATATAGATCCTCACATATACAGTCATCTGATATTTGACAAGGCCACCAAGCCCACTCAGTTGGGAGAGAATGGCCTCTTTAACAAGTGGTGCTAGGAGAACTGGATATCCATATCCAAAATAATGAGGGAATACCATCTCACACCTTATACAAAAATCAACTCAAGATGGATCAAAGATCTAAATATAAGAGCCAAAACCATAAAGACCTTGGAAGATAATGTAGGGAAGCATCTACAGGACCTTGTAATAGGACATGGTTTCATGAACTTCACAGCCAAAGCACGAGTAGGAAGACAAAAAATAGATAAATAGGATCTCCTCAAAATTAAAAACTTCTGCACCTCAAAGGATGTTATTAAGAAAATACAAAGGCAGCCTACACAATGGGAGAAAATATTTGGCAACAATATATCTGATAAGAGCCTAATATCCTGCATATATAAAGAAATCTTACACCTTGAAAATAAAAAGACAAATAGCTCATTTTAAAATGGGTAAGTGACCTGAAAAGACACTTCTCCAAAGGAAGAAATACTAATGGCTAAAAAGCACATAAAAAAATGCTCGAAATCGCTAGCTATTAGGGAAATGCAAATCAAAACTACAATGACATACCATCTTACACCGATCAGAATGGCAGCTATTAAAAAAACAGTAGACTCTACGTGTTAGAGAGGATGTGGAGGAATAGGAAACCTCATCCACTGCTGGTGGGTTTGTGGAATGGTCCAGCCACTGTGGAGCACAGTTTTGCTGTTCCTCAGAATACTAACAATAGATCTTCCGTATGATCCAGCGATTCCACTGCTGGGTATATACTCAGAAGAATTGAAAGCAAAGACACGAACATATATATGCACACCAATGTTCATAGCAGCATTGTTCACCATTGCCAAAAGTTGGAATCAGCCCCAGTGCCCATCAAACGGGAATGGATAAGCAAACTGTGGTTCATACATACAATGGAATATTACTCAGCTGTAAGAAGGAATAAAGTGCTAACACACAGAATAACATGGATGAATCTTGAAGACCTTATGTTGAGTGAAGCAAGCCAGGCATTGAAGGATGAACAATATATGACCTCACTGATTTGAATTGAGGAAAGTGAGCAGTCTCTGAGAACGATTGTCTGAAAGATAGGTTAACAAGGAAGAGAAAGAGAAGAGTAGGTTGTTAGCCATCACCCATATGGGCATAATCTATGGTAAAGTGATAGAGTATAGTTGCATATTGAATGATAGGACAGATGGGTAGTGATATTACTGGGTTTGGTGGTGCAGGGTTGGCAGGTGGGTAGATTATGAAGGGCAGGTTAGAATACACAGGGCATGTAACTATGAATCTTGTCATTCCATGAGTCAAGACAAGGGAGTGTCATATGCCCCAGGGGGATGGTGAGGAAGAAACAGAAAAGATCAAATGGGGGTATTTAGTAGTCATGGGAAATGCTTTTCATTGCCTTATAGTAATGGACACAGGACACAGTAAATATCATCAAAAATTATTAAACTGCACCTTCTAAATTGTAAACTATACTGTAAATCATTGACAATGTTTAGTTGCTATATTTCACTATCTGTACAACAGTTATAACAATGTTAACATCCATTAAAAAAAAGTTTTAATATGGGGTGGGGAAGAGGGAGGGAGTTTGGGTATGTGGGAGTCTCTAGTATATTGTTTGTGACTTTGCTGTTACCTAAAACTTCTTGGAAAATTAAATGAAAATTTGGGAGACACTGGGGAATGGGAGGGGGAAGGTGTCAAGGTACACTGGACATCCAATAATGCAGTGATAAAAGGAAAAAAGAACAATTAAAAAAAAATGATTTCTTTTTGTCTTTTCCCATTTTTTTGAATGTCCCAATCCACTAATTAAATTTTATTTTTAGTTTTTTTTTCCTCAGTTTCCTTGTATTTAATCTCTTGCATTTAAGCTTATCATTATCATTTCATTTTCCTATTAATTGTATTTGGTTATTATTGGGACTTCATCTTCAAGGAAGGTTTAGATCACAGAAGGGTTACAATGGGAGCTGCAGAAGATCATTGGTGGGGGTGTCTGTGATGGAGATTTGTGGGAGTAAGTTCATCTGAATATACATGAAGGATATATAAAATTGTTCAAATGATTCCCATGTTCCCCACCTCTCACACCTCCCATAACATCACACATAAACATCTTTCATTAGTGTGGCACATCACCTGCAGTGGATATACACATCCTAGGGCTTTGCCACTAAGCATAGACCACAGTTCACATCGTATACCACACCCTCTCCCACACAGTTCTGCATGCTATATGCTGATGTAAAATGGCCTATATCCGTCACTGCAACAGCACTCAGGACAAGCCCCAAGTCCTGAAAAAGCCCCTGTATTACAACTTCCCTTCCCTTCCCTGCCCTGAAAGTGTCTAGTGGCCACTGGCTCCACCCCACTGTTATAATTTCTTCCATTGCTTGAATCACAACGTGTCTACAACAGAATACTATTAAGTCCACTCTAGTCCATAGCTCTTACCCCAATCCTGAGGGGACTGGGGTGGTGATGTCCATTCCACTTCCAAGTGAGAGTGGGCTTATATCTCATGGATACAGTGGATGGGATTATCCTGCCTGCAGCTGCAGGCTCTCTCCAGTCCCTGGGATGGCCGTTGGCAATCATTGTCTCCACACCAGGTGACTTGGGTGAGTCCATTGAGCTGTAGAGTAGGAGTTGCAGGTCCACTGAGATTCCAGGCACAGCTGGCACATAGGTAGGCCAGAGGCTCCAGTAACTGGAAGTACACCTACAAACTCTAGCCTCACATATAAGTTTGAATAGAAGGGACTGAAGGACTATGTGCAGGGAGGACTTATTTGAGTCTAACTCTGTCACTCTCAGGAGCACAGATTCCAAAGTAGAGCCCATTGATAAGGGGTCAATCTCTGGGGCTATCCCCCCTTATATAGGACCTGGGTGTCTCCAGATCCTTCAGAGTGGCCTCCTTTTTGGGTGATATCCACTTTGGTGTTCTATGAGATTCTACTGACGTGTGCGTAATCATTACCTCTGGGATGACCTCCCGACTCTCTTTGAAGTCTCTTAGCCACATTAACTCATTTGTCTTTACATTTTCCCCCTTTTATTCAAGGTCTTTTTCCAACCATGTTGCCAGTTGGCACTTGGTATTAATCCCTCATTGCCAGGGAAGCTCATCACCAGGAGTCATGTCCCACGTTGGGGGAAGGTAATGCATTCATATGGTGAAATTGGCTTAGAGAGAAGCTGCATTTGAGCAACAAGGAGGCTCTCAGATGGCAACCCTAAGGAACCCCATAAGAGTAGGCCAAGTTTCAATTACAAGAGCAAAGACTCATGAGGCTAGTCATCAATAGCAAGAACCCATCAGTGGGCCATCCTCTTTTGCCAGACACTGCCCCCACACTCATTTGACTGGTGCTGCTCCCTTGGAGAATGTGGCAGAGCTCTCCAGGCTGGGAATTCAGATTCTCTCATTTATTGAGTGATTGTCTACCCACTGTGACCATGCCCCATCCCTTTCATTCGAGGGAAATTAAAAAGAAACCCCTCAGAATTTTTCCATCATTACTCAAAAGGCAGTATCCACTAAACTAAAGGAATCTTCATCATTTATTATTTGGCAGAAGACATTTGTTTTAAAAGCATAGTGCTGGACGACTATCCTAGATGGCTTCTGAACCACAGAAAATAATATAGAAATTGTAACAATCAACTAATGATTCTTTAAATTACCAATTATTTTAAAGGGTGTCTATAGAAATCTTGTGACTGCCTGAATTGCCTTGGCTCAGATTTCCTGTCCTTAGTTCTCTAGCTGTAACACAACCAATCAGATACAGTTTACATCTGTTTCAAAAGCCGAGATTACAATATTTGGACAATTAAGAGTTTCCCCAAAAGAGGTGATTTCAGGTAGGTATGGTGTAGTTGAGTTTGTATTTTGCCATATCATGTCAGAGAGCATAAGTATGGGCTGTGGTGGTAAAGAAGCAGAAGTGGCATGGCAAAACAATTTAGGAATCTTTAAATTGTGAATTACCTTGTTTTACAGAAATATTTATATAATAAAAGAAAGTTTCATACAAGAGAATGATAATACACAAATAAAATTGGCAACTGAAAACCAAATTATTAGTGCATATTTCAATTTCTTGCCTTTATTTTTATTTTGTTCTACAAAAGAATAACTACAAGATGAACTTGCCATTGGTTTTTATGAAATAGTCACATATCTTTGTCTTATTAAGTATTCTGAAATTCCATTTGAAACTGCAGAAAAACCAAAATATATGAAGTAATAATAAATTATGACCCAGAACAAAAATGATGTCTCAGTTACTGTCCTAGATCATATAAAATTATGTGGAAACTATTTTCAAGTCCTGTGATAAACACTCTCAACCCCAAGTACCAACATCACAGCTCCTCTCTTCTCATCTCCATCCAAACAGCTTCTCTTCCTCTCTTGCTCCCTCCCTACATTTTTATTCCACTCTGCTTTTTTTGTTTTGTTTTTGTTTTTGCCTTCCAAATTTAGTTATTCTTATTTCCCTTTGGAAGCATTCTACCACTGATTCCCCCATTGATTTCACATCTCTGCTTATCAGAACTAAGACGTGCAGCTTTGCTCATAATGTGAGTATTCCTAAACTGGTGTCTGTGTGTTTGTGTGCATGTTTGTTTATGCCTCCATTTGCTTGTTATATTTTTTCTAGAAATAAACTATCATAGATAAACAAATTAGAATATTTTGTTCTTTCTATACTCATATCCAAGTGAAGTTGAATTATTTTACCCAATATTGATATTTTTAAGGTATTACTGAATTGTTTTTCATCACATGCTAAATTCTCATCTCTATGTATGATTATCAAGACTGCAGTTCTTCCTTTCTCTGTAACCAAAAATACCCTGAAAATGTAGAAAAAGGAAATAGATATAGTGGTAGTTTTTTGGTAAAAAATATTATTTTTCATGAAAAGTCTCTCTTTTGGCTTGTTAGGAATCTCTTTAATCTTCAATTATCCAAATGCAACCTTAGAGGTAAAAGAACTCAATCATTTGAGAGGTTATTGATAGTATCTACAAATATCTGAATGAAACATAAAAAGAAAACTATAAAAATGTTACTGCCATCATAGCATACAAAATTATATGTGGGAGGGCATACATTTTCCCCCAATTTGTTGGCAAGGGGAAACCTTTGGGTTTCTGTGATTCTTTCTTCAGATATCAAGAAATGAATGATGGAAAAAATGCAAGTTCTCAACGCTACTTTATTCTTATGGGTTTCTCTAATTGGCCTTATCTGGAAGTTATTCTCTTTGTGGTTATCTTGATATTTTACTTGACAACATTAATAAGCCATCTATTTATCATCATCTTGTCATACCTGGATGCCCTTCTCCACATGCCCATGTACTTCTTCCTCTCAAACCTCTCTTTTCTGGATCTATGCTTCACCAACAGCTCCATCCTTCAGTTACTGGTCAAACTCATGGGCCCAGAGAAACCATCTCTTACACAGGTTGCATGATTCAACTCTACTTTGTCCTCACACTGGGCACCACAGTGTGTTTCCTACCAGTGGTGATGTCCTATGACCCTTATGCAGTTGTTTGCAGACCCTTTCATTATACTGTCCTTATACACCCTCACTTCTGTCATCTGTTGGCCATGACTTCTTGAGTAAGTGGCTTTACCACCTTGGCACTTCATTCCTCTTTTACCTTCTGGGTACCCTTGTGTGGACATCACTGAGTAGACCACTTCTTCTGTGAAGTTCCAGCACTGCTATGACTGTCATGTGCGGATACCCATGCTAACAGGCTGACTCCTTCTCACTCTCAGCTCCTCTGGTGCCATCTCCCAGGCTGTGCTGAGGATGCATTCCATATCTGGACTCCAGAAAGTCTTTGGGACATGTGGTGCCCATCTTATGGTTGTAGCTCTCTTTTATATCCCAGTCATGTGCATATATCTCCAGCCACCATGAGAAAATTCTCAAGACCAAGGCAAGTTCATTGCCCCTTTTTACACTATTGTCACACCTAGTCTGAACCCTATAATCTATACCCTCAGAAATAATGATATAAGAGGGGCAGTAAATAGATGAATGTGCTGGGAGGGGGGTTGTAAGGAGGAATCACTTGTCCTGAATTTTGTTTAATGGGTATTGTTCATCTGGGAGGGTGGTTTCCCTGCTTCTGTGAGATTTAATTTTGATCTACAACCCACCAAAAATAGACGAGCCCAGACCCAAATTGGTTGCTCTTTCTATTAGTTAATTCTGAAATATTATCTGTAGAGAGCCTTTTGATTAGTACCACTTTAGTCTTTATAAAATTTCACATTCATTTCCATAGCTATTAAGAAATGGGGTTTTAACATAATTTAATGTATATGTGTGTAATTAGGAGATTATTATACCCACTACTGGGTATATACCCAGAAAAACTGAGAGCAGTGACATGAACAGACATCTGTACACCGATGTTCATAGCAACATTATTCACCATTGCCAAAAGTTGGAAGCAACCCAGGTGTCCATCAACAGATGAATGGATAAACAAACTGTGGTCTATTTACACGATGGAATATTATGCAGCTGTAAGAAGAAATGGAGTCATAAAGCATATGGCAACATGGATGAATCTGGAGGACATTATGCTGAGTGAAGCAAGCCAGACACAAAAGGACAAATATTGTATGAATGCATTACTATGAACTAAATATATTGTGTAACATATTGTTTGATCCACACACACACACAAAAATTTTTATATGTATTCATTACATTTAATGGAGAAATGTATATATTTATTCATCTGTGTTTACTTTTTAGTTTTTAATTGTTTATATTTTTGATTATTAAATGTACAAATAAAGTTAAGAAAAAAATATTTGAAATATTAAAAATATTTTATTTCATATAAGATAATATGCCAATTTATAAACCGAACATTGCTACCTATGAAATGGAAGTGGGGAATAGAGGGAGTAATAGAGCAAAAACTTATACTATTATAGTTGAGCACACCCTAAATTTACCTAAAGACTCTCATAGTAAATGCAAAATGGCAACATGATGGGTAGCATCACTTATTATGTGGTAAATGGATATATGACAATTCTTTGTCTGAAACACACTTTTTTCAAGATAAATTATATGAGTAAATTATCCTATGGATCTATATACTTGTCACATTGAACAGCATAAAAATATATGTTCAAACTGGGTCACTTATTCATCCATTCATTTATTATCCATTCATTCATTCATTCATTCACTCTCTTAGCTAAATCTTATTGAGTATCTATTCTTTCCCAGATTCTGGGGTTTTTTTGGTAACATACATGAATATAACACACTCTTTGTCTGAATAGAACTCACTCTCTAGAGAAGGATATGGCAATGTAATATTAAAAGTGAAGTATCTATATATGACTCAATTTGTCATTGGGCTTAATGCTAATAAATCAAAGTAGCTTTTTAATATATAAAACATAACAAGAAATTTGGTCAGAAATCTTGAAACAAAAAACTATTTGGTAATTCCTGTAGGAAGATAATGCTATTAAATGAAACAAAACTATACAAAAACAGAATAGGGTTTGAATTGCTTTATTTGGTTTAGCTAATTACATGTTGAAGCTATCTTAAATTTCTTTTAAACATCATCGTTCTTCACTGGGTAGTATTTTTTTAAAATGTAGATAGGAAAATTAATCCATATCTTTTAATTTACCACTCTTAGTGGTAGATAATAAGATTGGTGTGTAATAGCTGAGAGACTTTCAATGCAGCAGAGGTAGACTTCTCACATCCTCTACTTTTTCAAGGCAGTTGGAAATATAAAAATAGTGAGAATAACATCTAAGATTGTGATTTACAGACTGCCACATAATGAACACCATAAATGGGGAATAATTAAATGAAGTAGTATTACAATATCTAATATCTGAAGCAGATAGAAGTAGGCTTTGAAAATAACTTGATGCATTCAATGGATGTCTTAATAAATTAACTGTATTTTCCACTTTTAAAGTGGGAGATATTTTCAATTGGAAGTAATCAGCTAACATGCAGTCATAGAGACCAAAGAACCATTTATTTTAAAGTAATATCTTAGAAAGTCACAACTTTTGTAGCTGAAATCCAGGTATTATAGTTTTGCATCTTTTTAAACAGCTATATGTAATTGTTCTAAGCCATGTTAAATAGATGACAAAATGTGGTGGTTCTTATACATGTGGGTGTGAACCAATTGTAAGTAGGACCTTTTGATAAGGTTACTTCATTCAGTTAAGGAGTGTATATGGTCCAGCCCAATCAGGATGGGTCTTAATCCTTTTACTTAGTCCTTTATAAATGGAGTGAATTCAGTCATGAGAGAGAGAAAACTACAGAAATCTAGAGACTGAAACCAATGGAAGAGAAGGGAGAGACCAGAAGATGCTGCCACAAGCCTTGCCATGTGACAGAGGAGCCAAGGATTGCCAGCAGCCAGGCCCAGAATGCCAGGCTTTGGGAAGAAAGCATCACCTTGAGGACGCCTTGATTTGGGCTTTCTTCTAGCCTCAAATTTGTAAGCCAATAAATTCCCATTGTTTAAGCCAACCCATTTTGTTGTATTTGCTTGAGGATCCTAGAAAAGTAAAACAGAAAACTAAAACAAAAAATAATCTCCAGAATTTCCCCCAAGATTCTGGGTGTAATACCATTACTTGGCCTGACTTCTAGGGCTCTTTGTCTCAGCTGATTTGTTCCCCTTCTCTTAACTTTCACCATCTACCATAGACATGGGCACTAATGTAGGGTGCAGTCTGATGCCCTTGAACCCAGCTCCCAAGAAGGACCAATGTATGTAACAGAATTTTTGCTGAACAATTGGGAACACAATGAAGGAATCCTATCACATGTGGCAAACACTTGACAAAACATGAAAACATAGTTTCCTCTGCCACTAAAGAAATCTTACCATCTGGGACACCTCATGTATCAAGTCAGCCTCTCACCATGTAAATGCCTTTATATTTTTGTCAGGTTTATTGAGCTATAATATACATATAGTAAAATCTACCAATTTTAAGTGTATAGTTCAATGAGTTGAAAAACATGTAACAGCAAACACAAAATCATGGTATAGAATATTTTCATTACTTCAAAAAGTATTGATTTCAGAGCTTTTTATTATAGATATATTTTAAGACAGTTTTAATAGAGTTATATATTTTTTCAGAATCTTTTATTACAGTTATATATATATTTTTCAGGACCCTTTATTACAGTTTTATATATATATATATATATAATATTTTAAAAGATGCTTAGCTTACATAAATGTTTAGATTACATAAATGATTACATAAATGTTACACAAAATTACAGGGATTCCCATTTTCCCCATCTCTCAAACTTCCCATAACATCCCACATAGACATCTTTCATTTGTATGGCACATCACCTGCAATGGATTTACACATCCTGGGGCTTTGCCACTAAGCATGGACCATAGTTCACATTGTAGAACACACTCTCCCCCACGCAGTTCTGCATATTATATGGTGATATAAAATGGCCTCTATCTGTCATTGTAATGTCACTCAGGATAATTCCTGAGTCCTGAAAAAGGCCCTGTATTGCAACTGCTTTTCCCTTCCCTGCCCCCAATGCATCCAGTGGCCAGTGGCTCCACCTCACTGTTTTAATTTCTTCCATTGTTTGAATCATAATGTCTACAACATAATACCATTAAGTCCACTCTAGTCCATAGCTCTTCCCCCAATCCTGAGGAGTTTGGGATGGTGATGTCCACTCCACCTCCAAGTGAGAGTGGGCTTATATCCCATGGATACAGTGGGTGTGATTATCCTGCCTGCAGCTGCAGGCCCTCTCCATTCCCTGGGATGGCCGTTGTTCATCATCTTCTCCTCACCAGGTGACTTGGGTGAGTCCATTGAGCAGTAGAGTAAGAATTGCAGCTCCACCAAGATTCCAGGCACAGCTGGCACATGGGCAGGCCAGAGGCTCCAGTCTCTGGAAGTATACCTACAAACTCCAGCATCACATATAGGTTTGAATAGAAAGGACTGATGGACCATGTGCAGGGAGGACTTATTTGAGTCCAGCTCTGTCACTCTCAGAACAGATTCCAGAGTAGACCCCACTGATAAGGCATAAATCTCTGGAGGTATGCCACCTTATACAGGACCTGGGTGTCTCCAGAGCCCTCAGGAGTCCCTCTGTGTGGGGGTAATATCCACTTTGGTGTTCTATGAGATCCTACTGAGGTCTGCATAAGCAATACCTCTGGGATGACCTCACAACTCTCTTTGAAGTCTCTTATCCACATGAACTCATTTGTCTTTACCTTTTCCCCCTTTTATTCAAGGTCTTTTTCCAGTCATATTGCCAGTTGGCACTTGGTATTAATCCCTTGTTGCCAGGAAGGCTCACCCCCGGGAGTCATGTCCCACACTGGGGGAAAGGTAATGCATTCATATGCTGAGTTTGGCTTAGAGAGAGGCCACATTTGAGCAACAAGGAGGCTCTCAGGTGGTAACCCTTAGGCACCCCATAACAGTAGGATAAGTTTCAATTACAAGAGCAAAGACTCATAAAGCTAGTCGTCAATAACAGGAGCCCATCAGTGGACCTTCCTCCTTTGCCAGACACTGCCCCTGCACTTGGGGGACTGTTGCTGCTCCCTTGGAGAATGTGGAAGAGCTCTCCAGGCTGGGAATTCAATATTCCCTCATTTATTGAGTGATTGTCTACTCACTGTGACCATGCCCCCACCCCTTGATCATTTGAACAATTTTATATCTCTTTCATGTATATTCAGGTGAACTTCCTCCCATGAAACCCCCATCCCAGACACCCCACACCAATGATCCTCTGCCTCCCCCATTGTAACCCTTCTGTGATCTAAACCTTCCTTGAAAATGAAGCCCATATAAGTTTTGATTAAAAAGCAAGAGCATATATGGGCTTCATGCTCTTGCTTTTTAATGAAAACTTATCTTCTATGCTTTGTTAAGGTTGTTTACTTTCCAGAGTTTACATTTCAAAATTTGTAGACCTAATTCAATATTTTTGATGATTTCATCCTCTTTATGATTTTAATTTTGTTTCTCACTGGCAGCTAGCCTTGAGATAATAAATATCTCAGATACTTTAATTTAATCAAGGAGTTAGAATTTTCAAGCTATGTTTGAAATCTCCTGAACACTATTTATTTTGTATTTACCCTTACTTTAAGTAAAGCCTTGTGTGGTCACAAACCAAAACCTGGGTTTTTAAAAAGTCTTCTCCTCATTGACAGAAAACGAATTCTATTTGTTGTTCCCCAGTGTTCATAGAAAGTTCCATTTAGATTTTCAGGCATTCATTTGGGGTGTGTGGAATTAGCACAAGGTTTTAAAGAAAAGAGACCACACATACAAGTCTCAGCTCGCTGGCTTCCCTTATCTACAAAATAACAGCCCCAGAAATCTTTGATTATTTGTTATTTCTCTAATGCTTTTAAGCACATGCTTTTTATATTTTCTTTTTTCTAGTCTTCTGGTTGCTATTATTGGGAGATTTGGTGCAAAACAAGGCAATCTTTATTTTCCAGGAGATAAATATAATATTTACATTTATTTTTCTAGTTTAGCAACAGATGTTTGTGAGTGAAAATTTCTATGGATTATGGTATATTGAAGTGGAATACTTCATGCGAATAACAACTTCCAGGAGGAAATTTAACAGAACCTTTATTACTGGCTGGGGCGTACTCTTTAGTAAGAGTTGTGCCCAATGTCCGGAGACTGCAGTTTTTATAGATTTCTTTCCCACACGCGCCAATCCTTCCCGTGCATGCAAAAAGGAAGGATTGGTTTAAACATACATATTTCTATATGAAGTTATAAGTAAAGCAAGCAGGCAAAGTTCCAGAAGCTGATGTTTGCCGTTAGTGTTCCAGCAGGGAGGGGGAGTGGTTGATCTTTGGAGCATGGTGTGCCGATTCTTTTCAGACCCGGATGGGCACCTGGGTTTTTCCCAACCACAATTGTTAGGGGATTTTTCTATTGGGAACTTCCTGGTACTGTTTTATTCCCTACTCCTGTAATAACATTAGCCAAACCATTGACTGTATCGGTGACCAAGGGAGCATAATGAGTGTGTAATACCATTAACTTTATGGCCTGTATTCTTTTCCAGATGTAGGAAGTGAGGCAGTTAATGAAAAAAGGGCATAGTAGGAATCCTAGTAGAACAAGGACAAGTGGGCCTGCAATGGCAGTGATTAAGGTAGTTAGCCATGGAGACCATATATACAGGCTTTCATACCAGCTTACATTCTTGGTCCTGAGTTCTTCTCATTCCTTTAGACTATTTCTAACTAGTGAGAGGCTTTCTTTAATTACTCCTGAGTGGTTAGCATAGAAACAGCAGATTTCACCTAGGGCTACACATAGTCCTCCTTGTTTTAAGAATAATAGATCTAACCCATGCCTATTCTGTAGAACCATTTTGTCCAGAGAGGATAATGATGTTTCAAGGTGACTAACTGACTTTTCTAACTCCTTTAGGTCTGAGTCAATTTGACTAGATAAGGTTTTAAAGTTTTCTTTACCGCTGACCAGGGCTGCCATTCCCAAGGCTGCTGAGCCCCAATCCCAAGGCCAACCATAATAGGAACAAGAATGGGAACTCATTTAAATTGGCTTATGGTTCTAAAATGTTTGCGGCCTTCTTCACCTGAATACCAGTATACCTGGTATTCAGCAGGATGCAGACACCTGGGTTTTCTTCAGCTTCAGATTGTGACAGGCTTTGAGGAGAAAGACAAGGGGTGATTCCTTGAGTACAGGTGAACCAAGTGCCATTAGGAGCTTTCCAGTAATAGGATTCATCAGTTTGGTTAGAGAGAATAACTGATGAACAGTGGGGGCTTAGGAAATTTGCATTAATTTTGGCTGAGAAGGGGGCAAAACAGGTGCTGTTTCTTTGTAGGTCCCCCAGGGTTAGAATCAGCTTATGACCACACTTACACAGTTTTTGGCTCTCATTCACTGATGTTTTCTTAACGTATAGTGATGCATTGGGAACAATACTTCCATTTACTCCTATTCCAATGTAATAAGGAGGTTGGGGGTTTAGGCAAAGGCAACAATCTTTGGTGGCATTTGGTTGGCTATTGTTTAGGAAGGCAAAGACAGAAGACCACACAGACAGCAAGGGAGCCCTGGTGGGTTTTTGGCTGGGGAAGTTTATAGGGGTGTAATTTCTATAGGCCTCCATTAGGCATTCTAAAAAGGTAAAGGGTGACTCATTAGGCCCTTGGGTGGTTTCACTCACCTTAGAAAGATTTGTTGGCTTCCTGGCAGTGGCTCGAAGGCAACATAGGAAAGTCTGGCAAAACCGCTTGAGAGCCTCCTTACCTTGATCTTAATTGTAATTGCAGTCTGGTCTGCTTGAGGGCAACACAGTTTCTATTCAGATAGGGTCAGTAGTAGGTTGGCCGTCTTGACCCATGATGGTTTTTACAGCCTCCCTCCGGATACGATCTCTCTCCTCCAAAGTGAATAGGACCTGTAACAGTTGCTGGCAGTTGTCCCAGGTGGGATTATGGGCGTAGAAGATAGTTTCTAGGAGAGAAATTAAGCCTTGGGGTTTTTCTGAGGATGATGGATTTTGATTTTTCCAGTTATACAGGTCTGTAGATGAAAAGAGGGCATACACCATAAACAGGAGCCCATTGTCACCTAGGCCTGGACCTGCTTGGTAGAGGGGCAATAAGGGGACTGGGTCAGGCAAGTTGTGGGGAGCTACAGAAACCTGATACTGGGTGTCCCTTTGCATATGAGGGGGGCTGGTTAGAGAGATATTAGTGGGTGTGGGGAGAGGAAGGTAGAGATTGTCTGTGGGTGATTGGGTTAGAGGGGAAGGAGTGGGAATGGGTGGAGAGGGGGCAGATGGAGGGGGTCAAGGGGTAGGTTGGTGGTAGGTAGGTAAGGCGGGATTCATCAGAAGCATCCTGCTGGACCAAAGGACTGGGGTTCTTCACGGAAGCTTTCAGTGGAAGTTGAGACTCTGGCTGGGCCGAGTACCCATGCCCTGCTAGACATATTTCTAGTTTCTGGGGAGTGTCTGTAAGAAGATCTATCCACACATCAATGTAAGGAAACTGGTCCAGGTGGCCAGGTTTGCCATAGATGACTCTCCAGATGTTGTAGACTGTTGGGAGGTCTGTAGTTCCTTCAGATGGCCAGCCCACACTGAAGGTGGGCCACTCCAATTTTTCAGAGGGTTTGGAGGGTCCTTGGGTTGACCCTGGCTCCATATCCAGCCACTGCCTTCTTGAATTCCTGAAAGTTCTTTAGAAAACAGCAAGGGGTGTGGTAGGACAAGAGGAGGATTGACCCATAGCAATGAACAAAAGAAACATGGAAAAAAAGCTGACCAGAAATGTTAAAGACAGACAGTCAGCTACACACACAGACATATGAACCTTGAGCCTATTCTGAGACCCCAAGTGATGCCTCACCTGGTGACCAGGCTGTGGGAGTAGTGCTGCGTCCAGCAGCCCAACGGCCTCCCTTGGATGCAGACCTACTGAAACAGAACAGAACTGGGAGTCCCTTAGGTCAAATTATTAATCTCCCCTGGAGTTTCTGGCCAGACTGAGGATAACTGGGCCTGAGGAACATCTCTCAGAGGCCTTCCCCTGGAAACCTCAGTGTGGCCAGCTCCGGTCAATCTTGCTGGGGCCTCCAAATGAAGTGGAGTACTTCATGTGAATAACAACTCCCAGGAGGAAATTTAATAGGACCATTATTACCAGCCAGGGTGTAATCTTTAGTAAGAGTTGTGCCCAATGTCCGGAGACTGCAGTTTTTATAGATTTCTTTCCCACGCACACCAATCCTTCCCACGTGCACAAAAAGGAAGGAATAGGTTTAAACATACACATTTCTATATGAGGTTATGAGCAAAGCAAGCAGGCAAAGTTCCAGAAGCTGATGTTTTCCATTAGCATTCCAGCAGGGAGGGGGAGTGGTTGATCTTTGGGGCATGGTGTGCTGATTTTTATCAGACCTGGATGGGCACCTGGGTTTTTTCTAACCCCAATTGTTAGGGGATTTTTCTGTTGGGAACTTCCTGGTACTGTTTTATTCCCTTTTCAAAATTTGAACCAAAATATACATGAGATGAAATTTTCAATGTATTCTTTTTGGAGCATATAATTTCATCTTTGTGGCTGTTAAAGGCATTATCTGATCAAATAAATACTTATGCCTTATTCAGATAGGCAGAAAGCATCAGGAAAACTTTGCATTCATCTGAAAGCAAGATGGAGACATAGTCCCTATGTTTATATTTGTTTTCTAGAGCTAAGTCATAATTTAGTCCACAGAAACCTTGACCATATCAGCTTTACCAAATGATGATGGTTTGGTCCACACACTGATAACATCATGTTGGTGAAATCTGAATTGCATGAAGTATCAAATGAATTATTTGAATGAAATTCATTAAAATTTCTGAAGATCTTGAAGTCACTGACTTTTTGGCATAGTTCTTCAAATCAAGGAAAATTTTTGACACATTTTGCCATTTACTAATACAAAAGGTTCAGTGTTTTGATATACTACTTAAATTTTATGATTAATGCATATTAAGTTTGGGTCTGCTGGATTTAATGCATTTATTAGATAGGGTAGAAACTGCCATCTTTTAGTGGGGACTTTCACATGATAAAGATCTTAAGGCAGTTCAGATGGACATTTGTTTGTCTCTTTTATCTATTACCCTAATGACCCAGAAGATCCCATATTAAACTCAATATATGTGGAGATTATGATGGTTGAATGAGTTTATGGTAAGCCATGTTATGAAATAACAGTGAAAGTCCTTAAATATTTGATGTAGAGAAAATCCCCTGTTGGAAAAGTAGCAATTCCTTTACTGTAGAAACAATTACTTAATTGATACTGGACTGAAATTAAGGGGAAGAGAACTTGGAAAAATAGTAGAGAAAATAATTTCTGAATACCAACTTTGGCCTTGTAGCCAGTGGCAGGAATGGTGATAATGACTTCTATATATACTTTTCTTAGTTTTGTGATCTAGCTATTTCTATCTCTCTATCTATCTATCTTTCTATCTATCTATCTATCTATCTATCTATCTATCTATCTATCTACCTACCTACCTATCTATCATCTATCTAGCTTATCTATTAATAAAAATACTGTCTCAGCACAAGAAACATATACAAGTGAATAAGGTAAAAGAGTATGGAAGTAATTGAAAGTCTGAAATAAGAGTCAGACTGCTTGATATATGACCACAAAGAAGACAAATGATTTGAATTCCCAGCTTATGTGGGCACTGAGGTATATTCAACTTCATATATGTATTTAGTGAGGAAATATACAAAATTGAGGAACCAGTTTGAAGTTTTTGCCAAGTTGAGTTTTATCCAACTGAGAATCAATTGATTAAATTAAGACACATCTACAGATCAAAATATAAATCATCATGTTGTGGCTACTCATGAAAACATTGTCAAGTGTGTTTCAAAATAAATCTTTATGGCTCCAGCTCATCCAGATGAAGGCTTTGATGAATGACATGCTCCTCAACTCAGAACTACTGAGCTACTATTACCTGTCTTTCAAGAATCAGCATGTGTTTTCAATTTAATCCATTCCTGTGGCTAAAAACCCATTGTAAGTAGGACCATTTTACAAGGCTACTCCAGTTAAGGTTGAAACACCTCATTCAGAATGGGTCTTAATCCTCTTACTGGAGTCCTTTATAAATGGATTTAATACAGAGACAGAGATATATGATTAGAGATAGAGATAGAGATAAAGATAGAGATAGAGATGATAGAGGTAGAGATAGAGCCGAGAGAGAGAGAGAGAGAGAGAGAGAGAGAGAGAGAGAGAGAGA
>JAQZBX010013520.1:0-17916 GCA_029593785.1 Cabassous unicinctus | reverse complement strand
CTTTGATGGTGAGTTTACTTGGACTTTTCCCCCAGACTCTAATCATAAGCAAATAAATTCACATTGTTTCAACTAAGCCCATTTCATGGTATTGCTTTGAGTGACTTAGGAAATTGAAACAGCATGTCAATTTCAGTATTATTCCCAGTCCCTTTGCTCTCTGTCTCTATGCCTCTAACAGTTAGTGTAAGGCTGTCATATAGTGATACAGTTGGATAAGGGAACCTCGGGTTGGTTCTCACTTCATTTGGATGAAATATTATTTTGATTACCTATAAATTTCCTTATATGATGATTACAAATAATTATCAACTTTATTTTATGATTTTCTTTTCACATTACAGTTTGTTTTTTTTTTTAATAACACTTTGTTTCCTGTTAATTTTCTTGTCAAGACCTACGTCTTTTATCTCTAGGGATTGTTGTGAGGAAGAAAACTGTCTTGGAGAGTTTACTCCATTTGAATTTGTTCCAAATATTCTAATAAACTAATCTATAGAATTACCCAAGAGATTTCTGACAACTCAAATTTCTCCAAAGGCTGGATTTTGTCTTTAATTGTTACCTAGTTCTCTAGATGTTTTCTTGTTATATTTTCTCTGGCATGTATACCTCTCATTGCTTGTAGGAATTTGTGGAAGGTGTCAATTTCCTGGAATGATGTTGGAGGGATAGAATATCATGCTTTTAATTAGAGAAGAAGCAGCCATAGGGATATGCTGTTTCAATGACAAAAGAGTTCTACTCTTACCTGCAAGAAAGCACTAGCATTGGCATTTCCAGAAAGTTAAATTCCAGCATTTTCCTTGTTGGGTAAAATCTTAATGGTCAGGGCCATGAATGTTATCCTAAATTTTCAAGTAAAGTAATTTTTGGTTTCTTCATCAAAATTGACTGAGAAGGGTCAAATTTAATAACTAAACTCAGTGTTTTTAAATTTGCTTGTGTCACAAAATAATGAACTTGACTGGTTAATTACACTAATTAGGCCAGTTTTTACATTTTCATGCAAATGTATCTTCTTTGTTTTCCTTTAAACACATATTCCCAGCAGATGAGAATGTTCAGCTATCTTTACACAATAAATTTTGATGTTTTATTTAATATCTTTATATTATAGGCATTCTGCCTGGATACTTCTATACCTCACATTTATCTGAAAGACTTAGGTGGTGGGAAGTCTTAGTGGAGATATGGAATGTATAGTCACTTAGAACTATTTCTAGATTCACTGATCAGCAAACATTGTCATGAGTTTTATAGTTACAGGTAAATAGATATAGGAGTTATCTACAGTTACCCTAAGAGAAATAAGTACTGCTTTTCAGGATGAATGACAAGACTCAAGATGTGAGTTCTTGAAACAAAGCTAGCAAAGGATACTCATTGAAAATTTATGTGATAAATTGAAATATAAACAATATCTTACATATATTTTCATTAGAGGAAGTCATATTTGGAAAATTAAGTTAGCAAAACACAGAAATCAACGTGGATATATTTAAGTCTATTTAGTTTTAGCATAACAACCTGAATGATATTTTTTGTTGTTGTTCATTTTGCCAAATAACAAAAGACACATGTTATGCATTAGAAATAAGCCAATGGAATCATAATCTTGGTTCATGGGATTTTATATATTACACGTTATGTTGGTAGATATTAACAATTATTTTAGATATAGTTTAATTATGGAATTTTAAAGTGTATGCCATGCAAAGTGTATTAAGGTGCAAAGGAACAACTTCCTATTATGTTGTGGAAGCTGGATATGGACTTTTATTTCTAAATCTTTTAAAATTATCACAGCAATCATCTTAGTATATATACATAAAGAAACTAGTGAACAGGTAAGTATCTTGCCTACTATCAGAGAAATTTATTAAAGTGTAATTGTATTGTACTATAGAGGATATTTTTGGGGGGATTTCAATTTATTTTATTTTAAAAGCCATGTTCTTAAGAAACTGTGCTACATTATTTTTTCTAGAGAAGTATTAAGTAAATGATTTGAGTTGAAGGCTTAGTAAAACTACCTTTCAATTTTTATAGTATCAACATTTTGATAATTGAAATTATACAGGACAGTTTACATTCAAATTTTTTACAAGTAATTAATTTAACTGACCAGTGGAATATTTATTATGTTGAAATGTAACATTGATGATTAATAACAATAGGGGTACTAGATCCTGCAGAATGTAAGGAGTAAAAAATGATTTTAAAAATTGAGTGTAGCCTACTTTATAACCTTACATTCTTCAACAGGAGTATGATTTTTGGTCTGTTGCATCAACAGTGGTGGAATTCCTGAATCAACTGGAAGAAATATGTGAATCATACATATAGAATATTTTTCATGGCTGGCTTCTGAAGAAAGCTAAAAATTCTTCTACACATGTACTCCCTCACTGCCAAATCTTTGTGAACAATATCAGCATGTCTACTTTTGAGGGTTAGCAATTCTGTGATTTTCCTCAACAGGAAGTGTTGGTTTTTTTAAATCATTTTTCTCTGTTGTTTAAATATTTCTTTAACTATCAGATCTAGGGACTGTGGTATCTTTTATTTTCATTTTGGATTTTTTTTCTTTTCCAGGATGTGCTCTGGTTTACTTGCTGTGGCTCCAAAAAAAGCCTCCTGGGTAGGCCCAGGAAGCCTCAGGTTGTTGGGCTTTCAGCCCATCCTCATGAAAGGAAATTTAAGTAAAGAAGTTTTTTTTTTTTTTTAATAATAGCCTTGCTTAATTACCTTAACACTCTTATTACATATAGGTATCTTTTTGTTTAATAAAATTTCTCTTTTTCCAGATTTGAGCCTTCTTTTCTTTAATTTTTTTATTTTTAGCTCTACTTCTGATGTCTGTAACCAATTCTTTTCTCTACTTCTGCCTGCTTCTAATCAACACACCTCCCATCACAGGTAAAGATTATGATGCATAGACAATAAAAAAGATAATCCCTAAGGCATACAATTTTATCCTATGTCCAAAAAGGACTTCTTGATTTGTAGACACAAATTATTTTTATCCTGGACCATGAATATAATTCATACCAAACTGACAAAGATCCAGATGATTTGTTCTGATTCAATATTCATAGTGAAGTAGTCAAGAAAATAATAGCAGGCAGTATTCTAGGCACTTTGTATTTAATAAGCCAATTCTAAATGGATTAGTATTCCTATTTTACAAATAATGAAACTGAGGTGCAGAGAGTTCAGTGGTGAAGCTGGGATTCCAAAACAGAGTGTGACTCCAGAGTCTACATTATTCATCACTGGCCAGTGCTCTCTCTCCAGGGGTGTCTTGGGTTTTAAATAAGTACACAAAAAATGAGGACCTTGAAATCATTATTTAGTCACTGTAATTATCAAATCTCACTTGCCACTGACTAGCAGGGGTAAGCTTGGAAATTATGGTCTGATTATAAATATAGGAAAAAATTAAATATTAGAATAACAGAATAAGTTGGAGCTGCACTGACGATATAGCTAGTTGGACTACAAAAGATTCTGAGATTGCCTAATTCAATCTCTTTATTTTCCAATGAAAACAGACTTGTAATTAAATTTAGAAAATGGCTGAAACGCATGACTTCTTATTTCGAGCTTGAATATTTCCCTGCTGACTTTTGGAATATAGTCTTTGAAGATCTGTTTTGAGCATTCTCTGTGCCTAAGAAGATTGTAAATAAAACTGTCCCATTTCCCTCTCTCTCTCTTCATTGCCTGTTATCTTCTCCCTTACCATATAGAACACCCCAAGTGTTTTGAAAAACTACTAGTTTTTAATTTACTAGTTGGTGATAGTTAAGCCTCATTTAAGTTCAGTTCAGATTATTTACTGAAAGTATTGATATGTACTACATAATTTTGTAGTTATTTGGTACATTTCAAAGTCCAGCTTCTAGAAAGTTTGTAAATTTATGAAAATTGAAAGGTCTTTGAGACATGAAAGACTGAAACTTTACTAGTGAATTATCATTGCATTGAGTGAGATTTCCAGAAGAGGCATTATTTTTGGTGGTACATGGACAGATTGCAAAGGTATCACCCCAGATACTACCAACTCAAAGGACTGACTCTATGCCAATTTATTTGTTTAGAGTTTATCTCCACAAGAGTGAGTGGATTTTTTGATAGCAGGAAACTTTTCACTCTTCATCATTGTAGGTTACTGTGCCAAGAACGGGCATGTTTTAAATAAGGCATTATTAAATGTATGGATGATTTGGGGGGCTTTTGACTACTTTTCTATATGGAAGATCCTCTAAGACTTTGAGATGGAACCTCTTACTTGTAGGTCCTAGCAAGTCATCTGAGTCAAAATAGAATTGTCAAAGGAAACTGTATAGGGCTTTTTGGAAGATGAGCTCAATAAATATTTATGAAATGTTTATTATGTGGAAGCCACTGTAGAACATGCAGTGGAGATTTGCTTAATGACATAATGAATGTATTTGTAGTCATGTTCAAAATTTCATTACATATCCTGTTCTTTCAAGCTCTCATCTCTGAAACAGGTCCGAGAGAAGGGTAAATAGGGCACAGTAACAATGTAACTGAATTTGTCCTTCTGGGCCTTACTCAGAATTCTGAGGGGCAAAAATCATTACTTGTCCTGTTTTTCCTCATCTACATCATGACTATTGCTGACAATCTGCTCATTGTGGTGACTGTTATTGCCAGCTCTTTGCTGGGCTCACCCATGTACTTCTTTCACTCATGGGTGTCACTTATTCCACAGCAATTTCCCCCAAAATGATTTCAGACTTACTCTATGGCCTAGCTTGTATGGGCCAGCTTTTTAAAGAACATTTATTTAGTGGTGCAGTGGTCTTCCTGCTGGTGGCAATGGGCTATGTTCACCATGTGGCCATCTGTAAGCCTCTGCATTATTTGACCATCGTGAATAGAAAAATCTGCATCTTGCTGCTACTGGTGGCCTGGTTTGGAGGTTTCATGCATTCTGTGGTTCAACTTCTTTTTGTGTAAGCCTCCTCTTCTCTGACTCCAATGTCATCAACCACTTCATCTGTGACATGCACCCATTATTGGAACTTGCCTGCACTGACATGTTCTTTATAGGCTCACAGTGGTGGCCAATGGTGGTGCAATCTGCATGGTCATCTTCATCCTTCTACTCATCTCCTATGGGGTCATCTTAAACTCCCTAAAATGTCAGTCAGGAAGGGAGGTGCAAAGCCTTATTTACCTGCAGCTCCTACATCAGGTTGGTTGTCCTTTATTTTATCCCCTGTATTTTCATGTATGTTAGACCTGTTTCCAACTTTCCCATTGATAAATCTGTGTGTTTTTTTACAATTATCACTCCCATGTTGAATCCTTTAATATACGCCATGAGATATTCTGAGATGAAAAATTTTATGGGAAAACTCTGGTATAAAAAAATAACTGTAGGTAGAATATGAATGTGTCTCCCACACTGAACACATTTGATACTAATTCTAAACAGACAGATAGGCAGAAAATTCTCACAATAGGTAATTTAGTCAATTCAATGGTTTCTCTGAGGTTCTTTCTCTTGATTTATTCAAAGGTATCAAAAAAGTAGAATAAAGTATCATTTGAGGTAAGAATCAGTCTAATAGGGAAATTCTGGTGGCTGAATAAAAGGCATAGGTATTGGATCTTTTAAGTAAAAATATAACTAAGCTCACAATATGACTTTATTTTTCTCAGTTTTTATTGAAATGGGGTTCAGAAGAAAGTACTTAAATCTTTTGAAAATATTAAAACAAATTACTTTTGGAAATTTGATATCATCCCAATTGAGAAAGCAATTTGGCTAACAAGACAAATTTTTGAGGTCAAATGTTTTTTGTTTTTCTTTCCGTAACTTTGTTCTATCAACACAGCAGCTTTCCTTAAGGGAATTAAGTATTTTTTATGTAAGATTACTTCTGTTCCTCAGCTCAGTGTCTATGCATGTACATTTCAGGATATTTGGTTAAGAAAATGATACTCTGCTAGATGGGATGTGCTTAATGATGAAAACAGTTTCTAGATCTTTATTAGGAGAGAGATAATAATTTAGTTTAGACTTGAATATCATACTAACCCATGTTGTAAGCATAATTTTATGTTTTTTCTCACATGTTATTATAGGCATTTTTGGCATCCTTGAAAGAATACAAAGAGTTTTCACTTTTGTCTCCATTATGCTGAAAATATAAATAAAGAAATGTGTTACTTTGCATAAGCTGTATGTTCCCTTAAATTTGCATTAAACTTAAATAATTTTTACATCTAGAAATAGTAATGATTTTGTTTTTCAATTTTATTTAAAAAAAACAAAACCTTTTTCTCAGTATCCTGGAATATGCCAAAACCATGAAGTTGAAAGAGTTGTTTTTTAGTGTAATATCATCTCTACTTAGAAAAAGTTTACTTTTATAACTAAAGAAAAAAGCTTTAGAGCTTTTCTTATTTATATATATTATTATTACTTTTCATGCATATTGAATAATATACACAATTTATTCATATATTTTTGTAGCCTCTTACCTAGAATATTATCAATATATCAAACATCCAGTGTGCATCCTCATATGCCATTCCTCTGCCTATCCTCAGAAGTAATTCCAATCCTGAATTTTTTGTGAATCAAAAATTAAAAATAATTTGCATATGCTTGCACCATTAAAATGTATTGCTTAAATTTTCTTATTCCTTGCCTTTATTAAAATTATATTTTGTAATGCTTGGTTTTCTGCATCTTATTTTTATCACTCAGTGTTAACTTTTTATGATTTGCTCATGTTACTGCATGTCACTCTAGCCCAATCATTTCCACTGCTGTATATTATTCCAATATGAATATATCACAGGTTATGCATCTGTTCTACATCTGTGGTCAATGGGATATTTTCAGGCTTTGATATTGCAAACACAACTACTTTGGGCACCCTGAAAAATTATTTTGTGTTAAGCAGGGTGCTTACATGTTCACTTTTAGAGATGACTGTAATTTTTTCCTAAAGTTGTATTATCAGTTATACAACTAAAAGCAGTATGTAATTGTTCTGTTATTCTATATTCTTACCAAAACTTGTAAAATTTTTGATATTTTTTCTAATCTGATGGGCATAAAAATGTGATTTCATTGTGGCTTTATTATGCATTCCTTATTGCTATTGAAGTTTACTGTGTTTTCATGTTTAATGGACATTATTTTCCCTTTTCTATGAAATGTGTTTTTAAGTCTTTTGCCAATTTTTCTGCTGGGTTGATTTTTTTTCTATTATTTTTAATTGTGGGATATTTTTAGGTATCCTTGTAATAATTCTTTTTTGTTTATATATATTGTAAAACTCTTTTCTCAACTTAACATTTTCTATTTACATTTTATAATTTTATTTAATGATTGAGAACTTTTTAATGTCATCAGATTTCTCAGTCTTTATGTATGTAGTTAATATTTGTTTGTCTTAAGACATCTTTTTGTAATCTTGGTCCAGGAAAATATTCCATATTATCTTCTGAAGACTTCAATTTATTTCATTTTTTAATTTTCAATTTTAATTCATTGAATGTTGATTTTTGTGTGCACTGTAAGGTTAAAATCTTATTTCATTTTTCCCAATGTAGACAACTCATTGTTTAAGAATTATTTATTGAATAATCCATTCTTTCCCTATGTCATATATGGAGTTTTCATTTATGTTTGATTCTCATTCTGCTTCATCTCTTTTGGTCAACTAATCAACTCTTCTAACCATATGTTCATTTCTACAACAGTATTTATAAAGTTTTTCATGTCTGACAAGACAAGTACCCCCCAAAATTATCCTTCTGTTGAAGAGATTTGGTGAGCTTGAGCCTTTGCTTTGCCATATGCATTTTAGATTCAGCTGGTCACAGTAAAAAAAAAAGCTGTTGGGAATTTTATTGGAATTGCACTGATACTATCTATAAATTTGGTAAGAATTGGCATCTTTATTGTATTTAAACTTCCTACCCATGAATGTAACATATTTCTCCATTCATTTAATGCTCTTAAGTTTTGAAAGTTCATAAAATGTTTTTTCATATTTTAATAGATTTCTTCCTACATATTTTAATTTCAATTTTTATTGTGCTTACACACAGCTTTACTGAACATAGATTTTATCAATATTTTTAATCTTTGCCTTATGGAAGCAAAATTATATCTTACTTTAAATAAACAATTTGTATTCATTTTCTTAATTGTGAAGTATTTTGCCATTTGCACATTTACAAATTGATTTTCCATATACTTTACCTAATTTCATTGGCATATTAAAAGTCTTTATATTGATTTTAAAGAGATTATACATATTCTAATGCAAAAGAAAATTTTTTCTTTGATAATATTTTGTAGTGTAGAGGGATATACTTTTTATTTCAATGTTGATTAATTGTCAATTATATCCCTTTATGTTTCTACTTTCCTACTGCAAGAATACATGATAATCCACAAATATTTTATTTTAATTAATTTATATATTTTTAAATATGTTTAAAGCTTTCTGTATACATATATGCCTGTTTGTGTGTGGGAGGTTTTAGAGAAATAAATATAGAAAATGTATGTTTGTTTGTGTGCATGTGTGTAAACATTTTCTGGTTCAAATGGCTTTTTGTTGCCCTCAAATCATTTTATTTCAATGCATTTATTTTAAAATCTATCTACTTACCTAATTCAATATGCTGTATTTTTGTATTTGATGAACAAATATTTGTGTAACTATCTTTATATACTCTTCCTTTGAATGATTATTCCTAGGATAATATCCCATTATTTTAGTTGATTTATAGCAGATTTTTTGATACCTCATAAAAAAACCTATCCTTCATTAATCTTATTAAAACAGCATTTTCTGTTTCAAACAATTCTTTCCCACATTAGTATTTTAATAATTTCAGAAGGTTATAGAAACATACTAGGAATCTGCCAGGAAATTTAATAAATGTGTAATTAAGTTTGAAAAGAATTTGCATCTTCACCACATTGAACCATTCTATCTGATAACATGAATATTCTCTCTCTTTAGGGCTTTGAACTTCTTCAATAATCCTTTTGATTCTATTTTGTTTTGTTTTTATTATATAGGTCTTTCACATTTTCCTTGAGTTTATTTCCACATATTTTATAATTTGATTACATTAATGGAAGCAATTTCCACATTGTATCATCTAAACAATCGTGACTAATATTCAAGAAATTATTAATACATGTGAATCAACTCAGTTTTGATTTCAGCCCAGTTTACTGAACCCCCTTATTTAATATGATAGCTTTTCATTTGACTCTTTAAATTTGCCAAGTAGACAAACATATCATCCTAAGGAACATGCTCTCTTTCCCATATTTTATATTACAGTTCTCCTTATTATATTATTGTATTACCTGGGCTTTTAGAAAAATGTGGGATAATAATTCTGGTTAGGGGAAACCATAACATATTCTTGCCTTCATTGATGATGACTAGTATTTCCCCATTTAAAAAAAAAAGTGTTCATTAAAAATTGTCAGCCCCATTCTCAGTGATCTCATAGAAGCAGATAACTCTCTTCAAAAGAACAATGGAATATTATTTATATAGAGTCCTGCAGGATTAAGGAATTTAAAATTGAAGAAGTACTCAAAGACTAGCAACAATGGTAAATCATTATGATCCCCAGATCAGAAGGGACAAAGGGAGAAGATTTTGTTTTTCTGAATATGTTAATAGCTGTAGCTGAATATGAGAGGGTCCCTTGAAAAAAGCTGTGGTCTGGTAGGAGGACAAAGCCTGTCTTGATTACTGTAGTTTGTAGTAAGTTTGAAAAGAGGGTGTTTTTTTAAAGATATATTTGGCTATTCTGATTCCCTTGAATCAGACATCATGACACTTACTTGAGTGGGTATATCCTAAGATCAGAGAAATTTTTTTGCATAAAGACATAGAATTATGACATTCAGAATATTCATAAGACAACATTACCCAATATATGTTCATATTCATATTTCATCAACTATTCATATAATGCTTAATGTAAGACTTTTTTCTGACACAGGAAAAAATCCATAATCATACATTACATTTAATTGTTGTGTCTATTTTATGTTAACCTGGAACTGTTCTTCAGGTCTTCTTTGGCTTTTACCACAGTGAAATATTGCAAAGTATCTCTCATTTGCTTTGTTGAATTTTCCTCAATCTGAATTAGATAGTTTCACTTTGACTAGGTTTAGGTTATCCATATTTGCCAAGCTCCCTTCTTTTCCCCTATCACCAAGTCTTCCCAAACTACCTTCCTGTTTCTATTCATCCTCAGCTCCCTGAGAAGTAATGTTATTTTTTATTTTTTATTTTCCATGCCATCTTAAGTCCTACATAATTTCAAGCTCTTTTTTATACTAAATCTCTGATTTACCAGATCTCAGTCAGACCTTTCTTTGTAGTGATTTTAATGTTAGTGTGACTTATTCTTCTGTAGGTGATTCTGGTTGTTTTTATTTCCCTTGGGCTTTCTGCTTCCCTCTCCTCTTCTCCACAGTCTCTTCAGGCTTCCTTTACTCATCCTTCAGGCAAGTGCTATATGCTCCAGAGATATCTGCTGTAATTTGGTGTTTGTTTTTTGTTTTTTTGTTTTATTTTCTCTATTTAGAGATCATTTGAAGTTCATAGTATTCTTAGGGTATTAGTTATGCTGAATTTATTAGTTATTTGTGATTTTATGGGGCTGTTGTGTTGCACAGTGTGGTTTTTGGAGGATGAATGAAGAGATTCAGATTTAAGGATCTGCCCTTGTTATATGAAAGGCAACTGAAATTAAGTACCAAGTATTTCTTGCAAATGCCTATTTGCATACTTATTTTAAGAAATTTACTTTTTTCTGACAAACCTTCTTAGTTGGAAATTGTTATTTGGATATTATCTGAGTTGGATTGAACCTTTCTGGAAGTTCAATGATCCTGTGCCATACTTATTTATTAAGCACTTTTGTCATGCACAAAGCCTTAAGCTTTTCTATTCACTTCTGTGCTCTCTTGGTTCTGAGAATTTCAAATATATGTTGATTAATTGAAACTAAAATTTTCTTTGTCATGCAGCCTTAAGTCTTTGGTCTCAATAAGTCATTTTTTCTTTGCTGTTAGATTGCTATTTTTGCAATTAATTCTCCTACAGTGATTGGCCAGGGGAAGACTTTGAAAATATAAAATTCATTTGAAATATCAAGTGGAAGGTCTCAGTTCTCTAGGTGATGATTTCTCAATGAATTTATTTAGGTATAAGTAGTCTTGGGAACAAAAAGTTTCAACAACTCAGTGAAAGGTTTTCTTATTCAATATTGATTAAGTACCCAGTCATATCTTTCTTACCTGGGAGAAGATTTCTCCCTGGGTATTAGGTTACAGTCAAGATATAAATAAAAGCCATTACATTACTAATATGAACTGTATTATAACAGTCATATGAAAGTTTTAAAAAGTAACCAGAACAAAATGCATTTATTTTATTATCTGGCTCATTGCACTATTGACTAAAAATGCCATTAAAGGTTTGCTTCATTGATTTGGTCAGTTAAAAGTAATAATGACCTTTTAGATTTGTTTGATTCTTGATAAGTATTCTTAAGAACAGAGAGTTTGAAAATTTGAAGATTCATGAATCATATCAACAGTATATTCTTGGAATCAACTTTAAAAAATGAATTGGACAGATAGTGTTCCAAAGTAGTCTCTAAATATAACACCATTTTTCAATGTGATGGTGTTCATTCCATCGTTGGAATCAACTCTGGATAATTCTATAATCCAAGCTTGTTTATAAAAATGAACTTGTTTATAAAGGTTGAAAAAGATGTCACGTTTTCTTCAGGCAAAGAGAAATATTCCTGCATGTGACAAAGAATTTCCATCTCCAGTGATCTTTTCTATATATATTTTCTCTGATCTTTTCTCTATAGTTGCATCAAGATCATTGTGGTGGCAATCTTCATTTTATAGGAAGCTCAAAAAAAAAAAAATAAGCCATCATCTTTCAGGACCAAAGATAAAATTGAGGAAGCCTGGATTTTGAAAAAGTGACTGAAGGAGAAAAAGACAACCCAGGTAACATATTTGCAAAACTCTCCACTGTTTTGATGATAGGTCAAAATAGACTTGGAATGAATTCTATGTCTACTTTAAGAAGTAGGTTTTCTCATTTGAGAGCAAAGGTTTTATGCCTGAAACCCTGAGAATAAGATAACACATGCATTTTCTCTATTTTATATAATATCATTGGGATAAATGCAATGGAAATGGTTTTCTTTGTATTATAGTTGTTTACATACATATTGACATAAAGGAAACATATAGTATAACATACCATATCATAATATAACATAAAATCATAACATAACAATATAAAATAACATATATATGGTCTCCAAAATAGCATTTTGTTGTGTAAATTGGTAGCTCCTTAATACAAATGTGGAAATTTAGTTACTTTCTAAAATTATGAAGCTATGCTTATATCTTTTTGGAAAAAGGATTTTAGTGTCATTAGAAATAGACATAAATTTGATAGATGCAAGGTCTGGGTTAGTTGCACAGAGCATTTTCTCATTTTCATGGTCTTAAAAATATTGTGAATGGAACTAATATTATCACATAATATACATAGTTAATCTCTTACATTGATCAATTTATATTAAAAAATCCCTCACATTAAATTTGTTTGCTTTTTTTAGTTCACAATGTTGTGCTGATATCACCACCATGACAAAAACTTTCCCATTAACCCAAATAGATTTAGTTTTAATGATAGTGTGGAGAAAGGCAGCCAAAAGATTTCTACCCAGTAATGTGAATGGTAAAGTAAAAACCAGATACCACAATTGCATTTAGTAATAGCTCAATCCATCCATCCCACATGGAAGGCTCTCTTGTATAATTAGGAGGAGAGTGGACTTTGAGGAAATTCATGTAAGACTAATTGTAGAGATGTAACACTAAAGTTACATGGGGAAACACATAATAGTAAACAATATCTCACATTTATTTAGTCCATTTTATTTGACAGACAATTTCCTATTTAATTTTAAAACCACCTTAAGTTTTGAGTGCTATTATAATTCTCATTGTTCAAGTGTTATTGAGTAAATTACTCAAAGTAACACAGTTGGTAAAAATAGATTCCGAGATTCCAACTCCAAATCAAAATTTAGAACCTGAGTTATCAATAACTATACTATGTTTGAATCCTTATCCAGCCTTGCAAACAAAACAAAACAAAACAAAACAAAAAGCAAAACTGACAAAGACTACATAAAGAATGGGCAATCCACCCTCTCTGATTATTGCTTTTCTATATTTACCTCAAGAGTCCAATCAATTGTTTGCAGGATTGAGAGGCAGCAATTTTTATTTACTATGAAGAAGTTGACTTGGAAATTGTGGCATTTCTTTAAAAATCATCTTTTATATTTTAAGCAATATCCTGACTAGGTGTTTATTGAGATCTCAAAAATTTTGAGGGGACATTTCTGTGCTCATTGCACAATCACTTAACAAAATCTTATTGCTCTCAAGGAGAATTAAATAGAGATGCATTTAGCCATGGATTGTGATTATATGTTTCAAAAAGATCTGGATTAAATCTCAAAATTGCAGAGTATATAATTTCCAAAACCTTGCTGACTGAAAGTGTTTTCCAGTATTTTACACTCTGCATACCATAATAGTAGCTTGTTTTTCTACCCTTATGTTGTTGATTTTGGTATCTTGGTGAGCTACTTAATTTATCTTATTTTAATTGTCATTGTGGGATGCTTATCAAATGATTTACATTTTTGGAGGGTTCCTTAATGACTCACTTGTTCTCACTGAATATTTAAAGACATTTGAAGAATCTGGTAAATGTTTACATTATATATATTTATTTTTTCATAAAATATAAAGACTCATTCAAAGAGTCATATAGTTTTCAATAGTTAAGAGTAATAATTATGCTTCTAAAGCTTTGTTAATTCTCAAATTTTTACTGAGTACTTACAATTCATATAGCATATTCATAGATTCTGGAGATAAAATTATTAGTAAGATAAGTTTGCTATCTGGATAGAGACCATAGATTATAATGAGAGATACATCTATAAACAAATAATTAATTGTGTTATAACTACTCAATAAATCAAGAGGTGAAGTCCTCCTAATGGAAATTATCTCTTAAATACTTAGACAGCTTCTATGAATTGTGAGGATCTACTTGCAATTGTAAATGTGGGTATAGTTTCATAATTGTAAGTAATGCTATTTAATTATACTTATGCAATTAGCTACAGAAGCCACAAAGATGGGACTCCCTCATTAGGCAGCTCATCTCTTCTACTGATATATCCTAAAGTTTAGAATCAGTTTTCTCATTTTTCCTTGGCCCATAAGTACACAGATTCTGAGAGGCAAGTACAGGTAACTGATTCTGCTATCCTCCATGTCACCTCCTGTTTGACAGCTCAAGAAATGAAATTCCTCTATCCTCACAGTCAGACTCCCAAAACTAAACATTTTTACTTAAATTGAAAGCATATTTTCTTCAGGTTATTTCCTTATTGTCTTTCTATCCTTACTTTCACTCTCCCTATGGTGCTTGAATACAGATTGTCTTGCTTAGAAGCACAAAAGATAAGATAATTTCCTGCCATTTAAAAATCACCATAAAAATGTAGACATTGTAACAGCATATTTGAAATAAATCCACTCATATCATAAGAATATGTATTCACACATACAATTGGCACTGGTCTTTTCTAAATTTAGCATAAGTGTCTTATATTCAGCACAGATTCAGATACCCAAGAACGAATAATAAGAACAAAATGATGGTTGTATCTGTTGATTACTTTGATAAGTAAACAACAGGTGGCACATGCTACTTCAGTCTGATTAATATAAAATTGGTCTAGCAGTAAAAGTGTTCCACGGATTAGGACAACGTTTCAACAACAAGAATTCAGAGACTCATACATATGAAAATAAGATCATAATATTTCCAATAAGTAATATAAGTTGAGACAATATTTTCCAAGATGACTCAGCTAAAAAATAAATACTTATTTCCAGATTTTTAGTGTAGAGTTCTTCCTATGAAGCCATGATTCTGCCTAAAATTTTTAACACTCTGAATTGACTCTGAATTGGTTAGATATAAGATACTCTAAACTCTTTTGAAAATTAGAGAAAATGTCTATGCAGTGCCTATCCACCTTGATTTGTATTACCCATTTGCTTCCTCAAATAAATTAGGTTGCAATAAATGTCAAACCAGTTTGTATGTGTATATCTGTGTGTGTATTTTCAAGCAAAACATTACTTTTTTTGGGCTTTCTTGATGAATAATTTAATATTTTTATCTTTGCTAAATTGCCATCTAATTATTTTTGAAACTCAGTTTAATTAAATGAAGTTTAATAAGCACTCATTAAGTACTTGGTTCCCTTTTATGCCTACAGGTAATTTATTCTTATGTTGTAGGAGTGCATAGTAAATAACTCAGGAAAGCACACCTATAAATGTATACTTTTGAGCTCCATGCACTGAGTACAATCTTACATAAGTATATATATAAAGTTACATGAGATGAAATTATTTTGATGGTGGATCTGAGAATGCCAAAAAGCCTTCAAGAAAAAAGAAATGAGATATAATGTCAAAAATGTAGTCTTTGTGAGAGACATTCTGAAGGAAACAACTTTCTTCTTCAGTAGATCGTCTCACAGATGTTCCTATTCCCATGTACCACCCACTTAAAAATGCTGAATTCTCATCATTGAAAGTAAAGCAAGAAATTTGTGAAAAGGAATGGGTAATTGTGGGAGGAAATTTCAAGCCCTCATTTTCTAAAAAGCTACTGTATGAGGTCCTGCAGAGGAAATACTGTTGAGTAGAGCATCATATTTTTACATAGAACTTGGAATATTCTCAAATTCATTATTGGCCCTTTTGCTTGCAGGCTCTGATTCCTCATCCTGCTGGGGCTCACACAGAATCCTAAGGGGCAAAAACTTCTCTTTGTCACACTCTTACTCATCTACATTGTGACGGTAGTGGGCAACCTGCTCTTCATAGTAACAGTCATGGCCAGCTGGTCTCTGGGTTCTCCCATGTACTTTTTTCTGACCTATTTATCATTTATAGATGCTGTCTATTCTACTACCATTGCTCCTAAAATTATCATAGACTTCCTGCAAGAGAAGAAGACCATTTCTTTCCAGGCTTGTATGACTCAAGTCTTCATAAATCATTCATTTGCCAGTGCTGAAGTCAGTCTTCTGGTGGTGATGGCCTAAGATTGATATGTGGCCATCTGTGAACCTCTTCATCATTTGGTCATCATGAATAGGCAGGTGTGTGTTCTTATGCTATTGGTGGCCTGGGTCAGAGGCTTTCTGTACTCATTGGTTCAATTTCTCTTTATCTATTGGCTCCCTTTCTGTGATTTCAATGTCATTTACAACTTTGTATGTGATATGTACCCTTTATTAAAGGTTATTGCTTGTACCAATAACTACCTCCTTGGACTTTCCATGACATCCAATGGAGGTGCAATTTGCACTGTCATCTTAATCATCCTCCTGGTCTCCTATGGAGTCACCTTACACTTCTTGAAGACACATGGTTTGGAAGGAAAGCATATAGCCTTCTACAACTGTGAATTCCATATTGCTGTGGTTATTTTATTCTTTGTTCTCTGTATCTTTCTGTATACAAATCCCAATTCTACCTTTCCCTTTGAAAAATCCATGACTGTGGTTTTAACTTTCATAACCCCCATGTTGAACCTCTTAATATATACCCTGAGAAATGCAGAAGTGAAAAATGCTTTGAGGAAACTTTGGTGCAGAAAAGTGACCCTAGTTGAAAGAGGGATGCATCTCTCACTCAGAACATGACATTTATTCTATCACAGAATTAAGGGATAATTTCACTATCAGTGAACAGATTAATATATTTTTGTTATTCTATTTGTGTAATTTAGCCTATTCCAAGAAAGTTATAGGAATTATTCCTTATCAAAGTGGAATACGTTATAGCCCTTGAGGGTCAATAAAATTATACAGGCTTAATATTACATTTATCTCTCTCTCTCTATATATATATATATATAATTATACAATGTTAGCTATCTTGTAGAATAAAAATTTTTATTTGATTTCAACTACACAAAATTTTGACTTAAAATTCTGATTGCTAAAATCTTATTCTAGTAGTAAAATGTATGGTCTTGGTCAAATTAAAGTCTCACAGCATGTGCTAATGGTTGAGGATATACCCATGAGAAATGAACTTTGTTATCCTTATAACATGCTAAATGCTAACTTTTAAAAATCTATGATGGATTGAAGATAAGCAGATAGCATATGTTAATTTTGTGAATGTATCATGACTGTCCTTTGGACAGCAAGATATTCAACCCTATTTTGCACATTTAGATCAATTGTCTTCCTCCAATTATTAAAATACATATTTAATATATGTATTTATATATTTAATTTCTAAATACATATTAAGCCATTTACATCATAGAAGAGCACTAGAATATGCCTGCATTACATTAAACTCTCTGGGCACACATTTTAAAAAACAATGGCTGTTAAATATATGGAAACAGATTGTCTTTTGTTTTATGCAACAAATGACATTCTGATTCCTTGTAAAATAAATTATATTTTCTCATTGACTTAAGATATAAATAAAAGGCTTCATTCCATTTATAATTTCACTGTAACATTTTTGCAGATATAATTCATATTACAAGGATCAGTTTTTAAGTACTTTCTTCCTGTTGAGAAATCTACCCAATATATATATAGTAAAGCATAAAATTGGAAATTTTCCCTCATTTTTTTCTCTACTTATAACCTAAATTCACTTAAGTGTACTTTTTTTTTTTTTTT
>JAQZBX010013519.1:0-39742 GCA_029593785.1 Cabassous unicinctus | reverse complement strand
CCTCCTTGTGAGGGCAGGCCGGCTCGCGCGGCGCTGTGGGCTGATGCGGCAGGACCTCACAACAAGGGGGAGATAAGCGGACACAGAGAAGACACGCAGCGAATGGACACAGCAGCACAAGCAGCAAGGGGGGGATAAATAAATAAAATAAATAAATCTTTAAAAAAATAAATAAATAAATAAGACCTTCCAGGACCCAGGCCCTGCCAACTTCTCTAGCCTTCTCTCCTCCTCACCGCTGAGCCCCCAACCCTCACTCCCCTTGGACAAAACCTCATGAATCGAACGTCCGTATGAGCCAGCTCTGTGCCAGGCACTGGGGGAGGCACCACGGTGAACCAGGTGAGAGTCTAGAGTCTCATGGGGGAGCCACACTCACCAATCAGACACACATCACTTCCAGACAGGACTTGGGACAGAGTTGCCGCTTGGCCAAGAGTTTTTGAATGAATGAATGAACGAGTACTGGACCTTTGGCCTCTCAAAATCACAGCTCATTTCTGAAGATCCCAAGCAGGTAAGGATGAGGGCATGGATGCCGCCACGCTTCATGCCTCCCCACCGGGTGGTGGCGAGCTCGGGCCTGTGCAGAGGGCCAAGCAGCCTGCGAGCTCTGCTCGCTACTTCAGCCATGTGCCCTTGGGCAACTGCTTCTCCTGCCCAAGCCTGTGAAACGAATTCCTCCCTCACGGGGTTGCTGAGAGGGTTAAATGCGCTCATGGGTGAAAAGACCTCACTGGGGCCCAGCACACAGAAAGCGCTTTCCAGGTCACGGCAGCGGGAGGCACAGCCCAGGGGCAGTGGACACATTTTTCTGATGAGGAAACGAAGGCTCAGGGAGACAAAGGGATTGGCCCAAGTCCCCTCTACCAGGGAAGAATAAGACTAGACCCCAGGACTCTGTAGCTCCGGGCTGGTTCCCCCTTTTCTCCCCTCATCCGCCCTGGACCCCTTCCCTGCCCCCCACCCCATACTGAAAGCTAGCAGAGCGGAAATGGAAATGGGGAACCCAGAGTGCTGGGCTCACTCCACTCCCAGCTGCAGCTGCTCTGCCATCGCCAGCTCCCAGCCAGCTCGGCTCCAGGGCCCTGCTTCCTGCCCCCAGTCCTGCTCTCTTCCCCCAGCTGCCCGGCTCCCAGCTTCCTGCCCAGGCAGCTGCTATGCTCAGGGCCACTGGGAGGGTCGAGAAGAGGCCCCAGACCACCATCGAGGGATGGAGGAGCGCACACTGCCGACCACAGCCCAGGGAGGACACCACAAGAAGCGACCAGATAAGCCCAAGAGCCCCCAACCCAGGCATGACCCATTTTACAGAATCTCAGGGCAACAGCCACAGGCTCGGGATTCAAATCCAGGCCTCCTTGGCGAGGGCCTGATGGACAGCCCAAGCTCTGGCCTTTGGTTTTCTAACCCGTGGTCGGTGTCCGGCGCCAGGCACCCGCGGCCAGGAGCCCTTGGGCACAGATGGCCGCAAATACCAGTTTCCCCTTCCCCACCCAGGAGGCCTTGGCCCACCCTTACCCAGCTCCCCCCAGGCTCAGATGGCAGGGCAGGAAGGATCTGGAAGGCCCAGCACTGTCCCCATCTAATGCTGTAACTCCTTCTATGGCACCACCGTGGGATCCCAGCACCCCACCCTGATAGGGCACCCCTCCCAAGACAGCCCAAGGACAGAGGCTGCACTCACCTTCAGAAAGATCTTGGTTTTGCCGATCTGCCAGTCGTCATGCGTGCCAAGCACAGCCTCAGCCATGCGCTGGCACGTCCCCCGCAGGTCGCCCTGGAGGCGGGGCACAAGGGAAGGGGCTGCCCAACCAGTGGGAAGGCCGCCGCATTTTCCCCCTGAGGACTGGGAGGCAGGACTCTCGCCCAGCTCTGCTCCAACTTGCTGTGTGACACTGACCAGGCCCTGCCTCTCTCTGAACCTCAGTTTTCTCCTTAGCTGGGCTGGATGATTGCAAAACCTTCTACCACATCTAACACGTGATGCCCACTCGGCCGCCTGGGTCTCATCCACTACGCCATCGTTCATGACGTGCATGCCAGCCAAGTGTGGAGATCCAAGCCCTTTGACACATCCCACTGCCTGAACCCCTCGACTTGAGGTGGCAGGGCAGACGTCATCCATCCCGCCACCCCCATGAGAAAACTGGGGCCCAGAGCTGGGACCCTCCCCTCCCCACCATCTGTGCGCCCAGCCCTGTACCTGCTTGTAGGCGGGCTTCACGCCGGGCAGCAGTACACGGTACCGTTCCACAAATTCCACGAAGCTGTAGCGGATGGGGTAGCCGGCTCGGCGGATGCGGATGGTTTCCATCATCCCTGAGTACCGCAGCTGGCGCACACACAGGTGCCGGTCGAACAGCTGGTGGGCAGAAAGCCACAGGGTCAGGGCTGGAGGCTCCTGCTGGGAGGGTGGCCCCGCTCGGTGGGTTACAGGCCAAGACAAAGGCTTGAGGGGCCATGGCCAGCAGAAGGCCAGGAGCAAAGCCGGGATGGGAACCCAGACCTACAGTCCCAGCCCACACAGCGGCATGACATGAGGACGCTCACGGGGAGAGGAGCTGTGTGCTTCCGGAGCACAAAGGGGAGCAGCCAGCTCCCCTTGGGAGACCCAAAGGGGGCTTCACGGAGGAGACCACCTTTGCCCTGGACCCTGCCAGGGAGAGAGGCATCCCAGGGAGAGGGGGGCAGGTGCAAAGCCGGGGAAGCCCGAGAGCGCAGGACTTGTTGGGGGGCTTTGAGTGGATTGCACAGGCCTTGCACAACCACAGAGGGTGTCCTTCACATGTAGCCATTGCGGATTTGTAGTTATTCAGGCAACCTTCTGGCTGCTGACAACAAAGTGATTTAAGAAAGAGGCTCGTTTTTGTAATTTGTACAAAGTCGTCTTTTGTGGAGGCATGGGGACAGGACTGCGATCACCCCGTCCTCACTGCCCACCCCTCCCGGGATTCACGGAGGGCCAGAGGAGGGCCTGGGAGGCCAGGCTTCATCTCCTGCGTGATGGGATCAGGGGAGGGCGTGGAACAGGGAGTGACAGGGTCAGATGGGCATTTGAGAAAGATGTCTCTCACTGCAGCGGGGAAGGTGGGCAGGAGGCCGGGGAGGCAGGAAGCCTGTGAAGAGGCTGCTGACAATGTCCAGGCCACAGATGCTGAGGTCTGGGCTAAGAGAAGGCTTCCAAGGCACTGCAGAGGCAGGAGACGGTACCCTCCGGCCTTGGCACGTCCCTGGACCCCCCGCCTTAGGTGGAAAGCATGCCGGAGCCCTCTGTGACCCTCAAGTGCTTGCAGACCCATTCTCGAGCCCCGTGATGGGCAGACTTGCCCACTTTGGGGAATGTTTTGCAGGCAGGGGGCAGCGGGCGGGGCCAGCGTGTGCGGATGGCCGGCTTCCGTCGCCTGTTTCCTCTCCCTCCAGGCCACTTTCCCCGGCCCAGGCCAGGCCTGCCGCCTTCCTGCCCTCCCCAGACCGGTGGCCCCTGCTTCCCACCAGGCCTCCTCTCTGGGCCTCCCCCGCGGTAAACAATACCGGCTGGAGCTGCGTGCTGTGGAAGGACAGGGATAGGAGTGAGGCAGCCGGGACCAGGCTCCCCAGCTCTGTTTACAGGCGTGCTCAGGCCCCTTCACTTCCCCGAGCTGCCGTTCCACGTCTCCAACGTGAGACGAAAAACGGTACCTCCCTCACGGGGCTGTGGAGAGACAGCTAGACCGTGCTGCACACACACAGAAAAGGCCCCAAATGAGAACATTCTTCTGGCCAACCAGCCAAAAGAATCAGGGAAGGCTTCAAGGAGGAGGCGGCGGCTGAGCTGGGCAGAAGGAAAGGCGCTTTCAGAGGAAGGGCCCCAGCCAGAGCGATTGCTGCCATTTGCCGGGCACTAAATGAGGTGCCAGTCGACATGCACTGTCACATGGAATCCCCCCAGGAGGTGGGTATTATCAGAGGCTCCATTTCACCCGTGAGGAAACTGAGGCACAGGAAAATTACGTGACTGGGTAAAATCACCCAGCCTGTAAGTGGTAGGGATTTGAACCTGGGTCGGGCCCGCTGCAGAGTCCAGGCTCCTTCCAGCACACCGGCTGCCTCCAGGGAATCAGCGATGGTGTTGTGAAAGGCCCTGGGGTACCCCTGCCGAGACCCAGCCCCCACCCCAGCCAGAGCGCTCACCATGGGCTTCTTGAACTCATTGGGCTTGATGCAGCGCACGAAGAAGGGCTGGCAGGCTCCCAGCGTGCGCATCAGCAGCTCCAGCGACCGCTTGAACTGGCTGCTGAGCGTAGGCGAGCGCTTCCTGGTCTCGGCGCCCTGGGGGGACGGACGACAGCGATGGGAGGGGCCGCGCGCCTGCCACCCTCTCCAGGCCTCCAGCCGGAGGACTCCGGTCAACAGGGTCAGGGCCTGAGGGAAAGCCGCTGGGGGAATCAGCCTGGGCCCCAGCATTTGAGGTTTCCCTGCGACCCGCCCCCGCCTGGTCTGAGCTGGGGCTTGGACCTAGACGCACCCCCTCTGGGGAGCCTCCCAGGACCCCAGGGGCATCCTGTCCCAGCCAGGAGGAAGTGAGCTACTGCTGCCAGGGAGGTGATCCTCTCAAGCGCTGGGTGACCCCAGGCAAGGCGCGGCCCCTCTCTGAGTTTCCAATCTCCCCTCTCCGTATAAACGGAGTGGTTGGACTTGGTCATCTCAGGACACTGGGGTCATCTCTCAAGACAGGGATTAAACAAACCTAAATTCAAATCGCTTCCAAGCTGTGAGATCTCGGGCAGACCACTAAAGGGCACCGAAGCTCAGTTTCCTAAAAGGGAACATTGCCGTGGATCTGCCAGACAGGGCTGTGATGGGGGTCGGGGGAGGGGGTGTTCAGAGCTCTGTGCGGGGAACCAGGGAAGGCGGCCTGGGGGAGGGGGGCTGCAGTGACCTCCCCCTCTTGTGGGATTAGCCAGCCAGACCTGGACAATCCTCCTAAAGCCCCGAGGCTGCTGGCTGGTGGGCCTCTCTGCACCCCATTCCTTGTTGGGGTCCCCGTCTGAGCATATTGTCAGGTGAGGTGAGCATGGGGTGCTGGGGGAGGACCTAACCAGCAAACAAACGGGAAGAATGCACCTCAGATTGATAACCGAGAAACTGGACACAGAAACCAGACTCAATTTCAAAGCATTTTGACATTATTGATTCCCTGGTGGTTTCCACTTGGGTGAGGCTAATTAGTGAATTTGATTATTATTGTAGGATTTTATGTTTTTAGAGTCATGATTTTTTCTGATATCCAGTGACACCAAAGCTCATGGGGTGGGGAGGGACCCAGGGGCCTTACTAAATATAAGCAATAGGCCGCCATCCTGCAATGAAATGTGACAGAACAGCCAACGCTTGTTGTTCTGAAATTTGCAGTATTTTTTCATTTTACTTTTATTTGGAATATGTTCCAGAATTTTGTTAAGGGAAGCTGGGGTAGGGTGACGGTCAGGTCTGTGCTCCCCAGGGCAGCCCTGGTAACCCCCACTTGGCGGGGAAGCTGTCCAGGCTGGCGTTAGAGCCGCTGTCATGCACACACACTCACACACTCACACACTCACACACTCACCCTTTGGTTCCAGTCTTGGCACTGAACTACTTTCCATCTGTCTTCCCCGATGGGCTGTGAGCTCCACCAGGACAGACCAGGTCTGCCTTGTTCGCTGCCGTGACCCCAGGGCCTGAACCAGTCAACAACTATTTACTGAATTGAAGTGCTTTTTAATTAGTGTTTTTAATTAGTTCCCACGGTCCATGGGCTCACAGATATTATTCACCTTCCAATGGCTCCAAAATCTAGGAACCATTTTCAACATCTCTTCTCTCACAATGTCGGCAACTCATTGATTCCACCTTCAGAATATATCCAGACCCTTCTACCACTTCCTCCACTATCACCCCAGTCCAAACCACCATGATCGCTCTTGAATTACTGCAATAACGTCCTAACTTCCTTATCGTCCGGACTCCACACTACCAACAGAGCAGGCAGAGTGAGCCTGTTACAACAGTAAGTCCAATCACATCTCCGCCTCCCCCGCAACTCAATACCCTCCAGTGATTCTCCAGTTCACTCAGTAGGGAAGCCAAGATCCTTGCAAGGCCCTACAACACCCCACAGGATCTGGTTTGCTACCTCCCAGACCTGCTCTCCTAACTTTCCACCACCTTATTCACCCTGTTCCAGCCACTCCAGCCATCATGCTCACCCTAGAGAATAGGTTTAGGGCTTAAAAAGCACCCCAGGGCCTTTACACTTGCTGTGTCTCCCTCCCTTCAATGCTCTTCCACTAGAATGCACAGGCCAGTTTTCTTGCCTCCCTCAATTGCTCAATTATCACTGTATCCATAAGGCCTTCCCTGATCCCCTATTCAAAATTGCAAAGCCCTACCACTGGCATTCCTCCCTCCTTAATTTTTACTATATATATAAAATACCATATATTTTACTTATTTGCTTATTAACTAATTCTGTTCCCATGTATGCTACAATGTAAGCTCCACGAGGGCAGAGATTATTTCCTTTGTTCTCTACTATGTCCCCAGGACCTAGGACAGTGCCTAGTTCATAATGAGCACTCAATAAATATTTGTGGGTTGAATGAATGACTAAATGGAAGCTATGGAGCTGCAGGGTCTGCTCTCATTTCCCTGGTCATCTGGGTTTCTGAGTTCGTTTTATTTCATGGAGGAGAAAGGTTGTTCTTTCTGATAGCTGTTAGTTGCTGAGTTAATCTGTGGATATTTGGGGATGGGATAAAGGTAGAAGTGAAAAGTCCAAAAGTCCACGGAGGGGATCTGCAGAGCCGACAAATGAGCACAATGTAAAGAGGCTGGGAATTCACGGACAGGAGATTTCTGCATAAAGAGTGAGCAGGTGTCCTGTGGACTTGGGGCCCAGGGACACGTGACCCAAGTTAGACATTAGTCAGAGTAGCTCAATGCCCCAGATGAACTGCCTGCACCATGGCTTGGCTCGTCCTTCCAGCAGCTGCCTTGTGCTGCCCTGGGGAAACACTCTCAAGAGTCACAGAATGAAAACTCTGGGGTTGGGGGAACTGGCATGGATGTGAATTCAGACCTCTGGAAGGAGGCAGTGTGGCTTCCATCCTGATGAAAGCATTGCAACTAGCATTCTGTCATCAAATGAACTGTGACAATATTTCACAATGCACCAAACTGATGTGTTCCTTTAACAAATCTACATGTTTCCAGCAAATACAAAACTTTTTTTTTCTTTCCTGGATGCTGCACTTACAGAGACAGCATAGTATACTTAAAATAAAGCAGGGACTCTGAAAGTCTCACTTATGTCCTCACTTGCCATAGGACCTTTGAGCAAGTTCCTGCACCTCTCTGAGACAGACTTGGGTTCAAATCCCTGATGTGTCACTTATAAGCTGTGTGACCTTGAGTAAGTGCCTTGGTCTCTCTGGGCCCAGCTTTCTCATGAGGATAATAGTAATTACTCACAGGGTTGTTGTGGGGATTAAATGAGACGATAATTCTAAGTGTTTAGTTTATAGACTGGCTGAAAATAGGGGCTTGGTAGATGTAATCAGCATCAAACCTGTCACTGTTGTGTTCTAATTTGGTGACCCTAAAACTCCCTTAGAAATGGGCCATTTTTCGAGACCCCAGGTCCTGTGCTTGGACCTTCCCATGATTCCTCCCCAAATAGTTTCCAGTCTCAGGGGAAGTCACCACGGAGAGATCACCAGAAGCCTCCAGGAGCTTTGGAATGAGACAGGATACTAGTGGATGGATTTGAAAGGATGGGGCAGGAGAAGATGGGATTCGAGCGAGGTCCTGCCTGAGACCAGTAGGAATGGATGGGCCTGCAGGGGGCAAGACCAGAGGAGAGAGGGAGAACAGAGCCCAGAGCCGCCCTGGTCTTCCACCAACGCTGTGACCCTACAACCCTATCATATGTGTAGAGGCCTGCCTTCGCCCCAACAGCCGGCTGGACCCAGCGTTGGTCTGTGTGAGTGAGTGTGTGTGTGTGTGTGTGTGTACACACGCGTGTGAGTGGGGGTTACCCAGGGCCCATCCATGGGCAGGAGGAGGGAGACCCTGTCCACAAGGTTCCCTGCTCCTCTCTTGCCAGGGTCCTGTCTGGTGGACATGGCTTTTGTGAATTGTTTCAGAACTCGACGAGGAGGCACTGGGACGCCAGGCATGCTGGAAGGAAGAGGGACTCAGCATTAAAACCACGTGTGGGGGGTGTCAGTATTAGGCAGGGAGGAAAGTGAGAGAAGGGAAAAGGGAGGCAAAGAGGACAGTGGAGCTACACTGTGGCTAAGGGGCACCCAGCACACGTCCAGTCTGAAGATCTCAAGAGTCACAGCCCGAAGCTGGCGGTGAGGACTCCACCGAGGGGCCTACAGAAGCCCAGGGGAAGATGCTTCTAGTCCCAACACCCACCAGGATGCTGTTATTTGTGAGTCATACCCACTCTCTGAGCCTCAGCTCCCCACCTGCAAAACGCAGAAAACACCACCTGCCCCTCCTACTTCAGCAAGACGTGAGTAGAAATGTTTAGAAGGGCCTGGCTTCAAAGAGACTCCAGCCTGGGGTAGAGGGGAGACCCCGCAGAGGAGCTGGCAGATCTGGGTTCAAGCCCCAGCTCCGTCCCTGCTTCTCTGGGTACCCTGGGCAAGTCCCTGCCTCTTTCTAGGACTCAGTTTCCTCCTTTAAAAAAAACTGAGATGCCTGCAGCACACACAACTCAAGCACCAAAAACACTCCACAAACCACTCCACACACACAAAAAAATCACACTCGAAAGAAATCCAGAAGAAAAAGCCCAGCCCTGCCCCCAGCCGCAGCACCCCAGGGGCCAAGAACGAAGCCCAGCCCCTGGGGGCTTCTGAGGCTTCTCCCGCCATCCTCAGGCCCCGGGCGGGGGTCTTTTACCTTCGCAGCAGCTGCTGACTGGCGGAGAGTGCCTGATGAATAACCACAGAGAAACTATGACGGGAACCACAGTGCAGGGTGAGGTGGGGAGAGGAGGGAGCAAGAAGAAACAGTGGGTCAGAAAAGAGGGTGCAAAATCCACCAGGAAAAGAGGAAGGTTCTCAGGGGAGAGGTCTGGACACCGTGGGGGTGGGGGCTCTGCCCTCTCCAAGAGCCCATCCCTGCACCCCCAAGGAAGCCAGGGGACAGGAGGAAAATATGAAATAAAAGGACATATCGTCCCGCAGGAAAAAATTCCACCAATAACCCCCTAGGGATTAAGGAAAAGTAGAGGGGTGGGGAATTCTCCCACCAGCTGTGTGGGGCCCTGGGCTGTGTACTATTTCCCACATGCCCCAAGGGTGACCATGCCTCTTTCATCACCCCTGCTCCCCTGGTGGCTGCTGGAGGTCCGAGGAGCAGGACCCCCCGGGGTAAACCGAGTCATGATGAGGCTCTGCTCTGTGACCCCAGACAAGGCCCGTCTCTGGGCCTTCCGCACCTCCCCCACCCCCCCACCAGCACGACAAGAGGACCGGGATCTGGTAGGGCCCTCCAGGCGCCTCCTGGAACTCTGTGGTGGGAGGAGCTCGGCCTGAGCTGCTGGACAAGGGCGGGGCCTAGACACACAGCCTGGCTTCTGGGGACCCTTCCTGCCCGGTGGGACGCCCTGCCCCAGCGTTACCATGGCAACGTCAGCCTGGAAGATCTGCTTGATGAACTTGTTCCTGGAGGAGTGGACCAGCTGGATGATGTCTCCATGCAGCGTGTCCCGGTTCTTCTCCAGGAAGCCTGGGCATGGGCAGAGAGGTCACACACCTCGCCCACTCGGGCAGCCTTGGCCTGACAAGACTCAGCCCCTTCCCAAACCCGCAATGTCTGAGCCAGAGGGTCCTTCAAAATCCACCTGGTGCAGCTGCGTGCACTTTACAGTGGGGGACACTGAGGCCTGGAGAGGACTGCAGCCGGCCCCAGATCACAGAGAAAGTGACTGGCAGAGCCAGAATTGGAACTCCGTATGCCCACCCGGGTGGCGTCCCTTCGAGAAAGGCGGGTCTCTGCGACAGAGCAGGGCCGCCTTCCCGACTGAACCACCCCAATGCCTGAAATGCCACCATTAATGGATAGTCTTTTGAACTGAGGTATCGAAAGCCCTTGTTAAATTATAAGCGAGTCACCTGAGAAGGAGCACACGTTGCTCTGCTATCAGTTAATCATAGAGGAATTAATTTAAAATATCTCGTGCTTGACCAGAACTCTATGCCTCACACAGTGCCCTCACAGCACCCCCTGGACAGATGAGGTGGGCAGGGATTATCTTCCCCATCCCACAAGGGAGGAAACTGGTGCTCCTAGAAGATGAGTTGTCACAGCAAGCCAGGGCAGGGATAAGACTCGACCCCAGGACTCCTGGCCCCAGCTCAGAGAGGCTCCCCTGTACCACATAGATCCCAGATGAGGATGTCATTTTCCGGATCTGAGCGGCTAGGACATGCTCTATCAATTAATGGGGGGAGGGGGCTTGCTAGGGTGGGCCAGGGGATGGGGTGGCCAAGAGCTGGGGATGGCTGAAGGGAGGAACACTGCGGAGAAGCAGCACCCTTCTCCCCACAGGGCTCAGGCTGCCCCTGGACGGTGGACAGCACAGAGACGCAGTGCTGGGCTGCCCACCTGGCATCTGGGGAAGGGATGAGGTGCGGGGGGCACACGGGAATGGGAGGGGCCTATGGAGTTGGATGGACACACATGACTCCAGTCAAAGTTCCATGACAGGCTCACTATGCAGGTCACTTCCCCTCTCTGGGGCCTCAGTTTCCTCATCTGTTGAATGGGAATGATAATACTCATATGCCCTTGCATATCAACTAACACCTCCCATTTCACAAATGAAATGCTGGATTAATACAGTACTTTGCGAACCAGAAAATGCTGGTGGAATTGTTTAGAGTAGCTCAGACCTGTGTTTGTTGACCTTAGGCAAGTCACTTCCCTCTCGGGGCCTCAGTTTCCAAATCTGAGTGGATGACCTTTATGTTCTCTCCACATTTATACTTTTTAAACTCAGTGTAGAGTTTATTCAAACTCTGGTTGCTCTGCCGTGGCGTGAAGCCTGGTACAAAATAGATAGTGAATGTTGGCTGAGCTGAACTGAAAAATACAATCTTCTTTTGCCCCAAACAATAGATGGACGGGTTTGCTCGACAGTCCTTCAAACTTAATGTCTGCTCCTTCTTTCCCACAGCAGGGCTGAATCTCACAGTTTAAGGAGGAATGAGCAGCCCACAGATTTCATAATTGCACAGCTCACTGATATTCTGCCTCCTTCCGGACAAATTCAACAAGAAGGGATGGAACTGAAGGCCCTTTGCTTGTTTGCTTTGAATTTCATTGTCCTTCGACTATAGATAGGACCATTTGAGTCTGCATGACATAAGCTCAATATAGGCACTCCCCCACACCTGAAGCCTTTTAACGCCAGGGGAGGCAAGGGGTTGCAAATACAGTCTGCAGTTTTGGTGCAGACCCCGTAAGACTTCCAAATGGGGTAGACCTGTGTCCTGACCCCATTTCTTAACTTCTAGCTTTAAAATGAGCTCAAATGCACACTGCCGGGAGAAAAGAAGATGCCTCCCCTTCAACGTTCACACCTGGTCTTGTGACTGAAAGAGCCTTGGTGGGCAAGTGGATGGCTCGAGGCCTGGCTTTGTACCCAATAGGCTATGTCATGTCAGGACAATCAACCTCCCTTTTCCGAGCCTCAGATTCCCCATATGTACAAAAGAGCATTGAGCCCAGTGTTTCCTAAAGGCCGTTTCTCTCTGGTATTCCAGGACACTGAGGTCCTTCTCCTGGGCTGGAAAAGGGGAAGGTAGGGGGCACAGGCAAAGACAGACAGCCCCGGACAGCCACTTGTACCTTGGGTCTCATAGTAGACAATGCCGGCAAAGTGGTTGATCCCAAACTGGGTCTCGTGGTTGTTCTTGGGAGGGATGTAGTTTGCGTTGAGCTTGTGCTGGGAGTTCAGCTTATGCAACATGGTGGTGTCTGTGCCCTGTGGGAACCAAGGGCAGCTGCCAAGCCCACCCCTTTCCCCACTGCCTTTCCTGCCACGTGTCTTTGCACCCTCCTCTTCTATTTTTTCAATGCTTCCCTTCCCTTTATGTATACCTCCACAGGAGCTTTCTGGTCCTGCATTTCTCCATCTGTTAAGCGGGTGAATTGGAACTAGACAACTTTGAGCATTCATTCCAGTTTAGAAAATCTATTTCCCATTTTAAGAATCATGGAAGCAATCCCCCCCTCCTTTACCTTCCCCTATCTCCAAGACATAAAAAGGAACCCATTTTTTGAGCACCTATTCTGGGCCAAGTGCATGTTTAGATTTGCATTGTTTGGTCCAGAACCCAGTGGACTGCAGGGGATCCCTAAATGTCAGAGGGATGCACTTGAACTGACCCCAGAGCGACCCTGAACCATTTTGCAGATGCGGACAGCTGAGGTCCGAATAGAGAGGGTGGCCGTGACAGGGTGGTCCCCCTGCTACAGGCCCACCTTGGGGAACTTGCTCTCCTCATCAATGAGGGAGATGATGTTCATGGGCCTGCTGGCGATCAAGTCCAGGGCTTCCTGGTTGTCGGTGAACTCGATGTGCAGCCAGTCGATGCTCTCCAGGTCGTACTCCTCCTGCTCCAGCTTGAACACGTGCCGCACAAAGAACTGCTGCAGGTGCTCGTTGGCGAAGTTGATGCAGAGCTGCTCGAAACTGCAGGGGCACAGGGGCCGGGCTGGGGGATGGGGCCCTGGCTCTGGCGCTCAGGGGCCCGGCTCTGCCTCCACGTGCAGAGAGACCTTGGGCAAGCCGCTCCCCTCATCGGTCTCCGACCTCTGAAGTGGGGCAGGACTGCCAGGCCCAATCTCTTCAGCGTACAGAAGAGAACACTGAGGTCGAGAGGACAAAGGACTTGTCCAAGGTCATCAGGGAGTCGGAAGGAGAGTTAAGGCTAGAACCCGGGGCTCGGGACCTGTCCCCCAGTTTCCTCTGCATGACCAGGCCCGTGGGGAGGGCTGGGGGGCTGGCAGACAGGCAGCCAAACCCCTGGGACAGCACTGGGGAAGAGGAGACCCACGGGAGTGGGGAGGCAGGCCATAAAGAACTATCCAGAGCCTCAGCATCCACACTTAGTGGCAATGCTCAAAAATGTGGTCATCAATTGCAATGGATGTACCACACTAATGAAAGAAGTTGCTAATGTGGGGCAAAGTGGGAGGTGTGGGGAGTGGGACCTATGGGAATCCCTTATATTTTTTTACATAACATTTTATGTAATCTTTTTTAAAATAAATTTAAAATTTATTTTTAAAAAAATAAAAAAGGAAGCGGATGTGGCTCAGTGGATAGAGCCCCCGTTTACCATATGGGAGGCCCGGGCTCGCATCCCGAGGCTTCCTTGTGAGGGCAGGCCGGCTCGCGCACTGCCGTGGACGCAGCGAATGGACACAGCGGCACGAGCAGCAAGGGGGGGGATAAATAAAATAAAAATAAATAAATCTTAAAAAAAAAATAAAAATGAAAAAGAGCCTCAGCAGCAGAAAGTGGATTTGAGGTTCCCGGAGGCCAGGGTAAGGGAGAATGGAGAGTTAAATTGCTTAATAAGCACATGGCTGATGTTTGGGATGATGAAAATGAACGCTGGTGATGGTAGCACAAAATTGAAAAGGTAATTGTGACTTAATTGTACACTTAAAAATGGTGAAATGGCCATTTTTATGTCATACATATATTGCCACAATAAAAAAAATTTTAAGTGTCAGAGGGAGGTGGGCAGGCGGCTGGCAAGATTTGGCAAGCAGAGCCTTGCCTGCCAACATCACTGAGGCACAAACTCAGCTCCGCGGGTGACACTTTATGTATGTAATGTGGCAAGGGGAGGTGCTTCGAGACATGTGAATGTTACAGAAGTTGAAACGGTTTGCCAGGGGTTACACGGCCGGGGAGGGGGGCTGGGCTGGCGGCCTCCACCCCAGGATCCGCCTGAGCCTGCTCCATCCGTCAGCCCCTCACAGGACCCCTGAGAAATGCAGGATCCCAGGAGTGGCCAAGACCCCCAGGCCTTGCTCAGGTATCACCTGCTTCCGGAGCTTGCAGCTTGGACACTGGACAGAGCAGCAGTGGCTGGCGAGTGCCCAGGATGGCATACAAGTGTCCCCCTCCACCCCACTGGCCTCACCTGAACTTGGGGAGAGGGGTCGGGATGGGAAGAGAAAGGAGAAGCCCACAGGGATGACGGAAGCCCAGTTTTCCAGCAGCCTGGAGGAGTGTGCTTGGAGCCAGCCAAATGTGGATTAAAGGGAGAAATGGGACATTTCTCATGTCCAAGTTCACACCTGTTCACAGAAAAGTTCTCGAATCCGAAGATGTCCAGGAGCCCGATGGATCGGCGAGAGTTCTTCACTTCCTGGGAAGGGAGCTTGTAAATGGCCGCATTGATCTTGTCCACGATCCACACGAAGAGCCGCCCGTAGATCCCCTGAAAGGCGGCCGCGTCAGCCCCTGGGCCAGCCGCACCCCCGGGCCCCACCCTCGAGCCCCTCTGTGCCTCGGTTCGGCCCCTCGGTGGAAGGACAGGCTGGCTGAAACCTCCTAGCCTTTTCTCAAGATGTTCCCTCTGCCCGTTGCCCCCTTGCCCACTTGAACAACCTCTACTGATATTCAAAGCTCTGCGAGACGTCAGCTCCTCCCTGAGGCCGTCCCTGACCCTGCAGCCCACGAAGGAGCCCTGCTCTGGGCTCCCATCCCTCTGTCTGACTCTGTCTTCCCCGCCAGCTCGAATATCTCGAGGGTCCCAGAGCACAGCACAGGGCCTGGCACAAGGCTCAGTGGATGGCCAATGCGTGACAATAGAAAGAGAAAGGTCCCTCCCCACCTGACCCAGCCCCTTTCCGTGTCTTCTGTGGAGAGACCAGAGAGGGTGTCCCCTGGGCCGTGAACAGCACAGCTGGACCAAGAATCCAAAGAATATGATCCAGAGAGAAGGCCAAGGGGCCAGAGGTCAGAGCAGGCCAAGGGTAGAGGCCTGAGGGGAAATGAGCTGGGACGGCCCCCGGAGAGCACCTGGGCAGCCCCTTGTGGGATGGATGGAAAGGCTGGGGCTCAGAGGAAGCCAGGGACCTGCTAGGTCCCAAAGAGAGTCGGTGGCTGGAGCCTGGACTCTGCACTCCATCTGGCTCTGTGGACTCCTTGGCGCCTGTCCATCAACAACCCAACCTCCAGAGGGGCGGCACGAGCTGGCGGCCACCCCACAAGCAGCCCACCTTGACGAAGGCATCGCGCACATCCAGCGCCTGCTCCCTGCTGAGCAGGGTGGACACCGTCTCCCCGCGGGTGATGAGGGTGCGGCTGGTCAGGCAGTTCATCAGGTCTGGGGGGTTCACCTGGTGCAGACAGACAGCCGGTGCTCACCCTGGCTGACAGCCACCCACACCAAGACCTGAGCCCCTCTCCCGCTTTCCACCCCAGACCCGTGCTCAGAGTCTTCCCTCCACAACCAGCAAAGCCGTTCAGATGCTGCCGGGAAGGAGGTGCTCTTTCCCTAACCATGCCTCCCCCACACTGGGGCCCCCCGCCATGCTACCTGCCCCTCCCAGTACTAGTGCTCCAGACTGTGAGCCCGTGAGCTTCTGTTTTAGAGCCCAGAACAGAGTCTGGTGTTTGCTAAACGGCTGACAGACGGACTCAATGCATTTGGCTTACAGACAACAGTGCCCTTTTACCCAGATGTGGAGACTGCAGCTGAGCAAGCACGCATGACCTACCCAGAATCCCACAGCCCAAGGCTGCACTGGGTGCCCCCTCCATCTCAGGGTCCCCCCATGCACCACACCATCCCAGGGGCCAGCGGGGCTGGGATGGGCTTGGAGAGGCCAGTGAGGCTTCCAGGCCCCGGCTGCCCTGCCTCTGGGGCTGTCCCCAGAGCAGAACCCCTGCTCACTTACTTGGTTCTCAATGTTGACAGAACTCTACCACCACGGGGCCCTGGGGCCCTGGCTCCCACATCCCCAGCCCCCACGGAGCTTAAAGTCAACGCTGTCACTCCGGGAGGAACAGAAGGAGCTGCAGGGAGGGAAGGCTGGGCACTGACCTCGAGCAGGGACGCAGCTGTGGCCAGGGATGGGGAGAAGAGGACCTCACAGGCATCCAGGTTTTCAAATGTGCGGGCTGTCGGCAGCAAGGGGGTGCAGTGTCAGGGCAGGGAGCGGGCACAGGGGGCAAGGGGGCCAGTCCTGGAGGACCGGGCTGCCACACTCACTCTGAGGGGCCTGCCCTGTCCACAGAGGGCATCAGGACCATGACTAAAGACTTCTCTGGGTCAGTGTATGTTGGATGAATGTTCTCACCACAAGCCTATGAGCACCATGAGGGGAAGGACCAGCTGTGCTGGTCTGAGTGGCAGACCCTAGCAGTCATGCCCCACTCCCCCGGTTTCCACCCCAGATCCCCAGAGCTCTTAATGGCAGCCCTGGCTCCACTGGCTTGGTGAACTTGTCTAGCTCAGTGTCTGCCACCATCTACCTTTTCCCAAACATACCCTGCTCTCTTAGGCCTCAGGGCCTTTGCACGGGCTTTTCCCACTGCCTGGTATGCCCTTTCTTCATGACAATTAGTTTTTGAAGACTCACTAAACTGTGAGGTCCTTAAGGCAGGGATCAAAACTTTCAAGAGCTCCTACTCTGGGCCAGGGGCAGAGTGAGACCTTGTTCCTGCCTCAGGGGACCTCTCAGCTTGGCCTGCAGTAGGTCTCCAGGAAGTGGATGAGTGAATTGGGATGACTGAACATGATCCCTTCCCTATGCTTCCCCCTTTCAGAAGAATACCATTCAGTCACTCACACCTTAGTGTGAATTAGCCCAAAGACTTACCCTCTCCCTAAGATATATGACCTTGAAGAAGAAACCAAATTTGGAAGGGATCTTAAAGAGACTATAGTCAACTCAACTCCCAATATACTTTATCTGTACATCTCTAAGGTGGAACTGCAGCACAGTGATACCACACCTGAAGATGATTTCAAGCTAGCAGACCTGTTCAAACAAGTGAATACTCCCCAGCTTCCATCCCAAGGTGGGGGCATGCTGTGCCGTAAACCGAGGCACCGATAACCTGTGAGTGGCTAGGGGTTGTGCCTCCCTTGGGTCCAGTGCAGGGTTGGGGGCTGGGCAGTGCAGACCCCTCACCCTCATACTGCAGGTTGCCCAGGTGCAGGATGGCGGCCAGGAGCTTCGAGATCTCCCAGTTCTCGGTGTCGGTGAACATGAGCACCTTCATGGAGGAACGGATGTTGGCGTACTCCTGGCTGTCCTCCCGGCCCTCACAGGTTATGCAGTTACCCTGAGGGGCAGGGGTGCAAAAGTGGGGTGCACGAGGGCATCAGGGAGGCCAAGCATGCCCCCCGAGAGGCAGTGCCTGGATCACAGGGCCCTTTCTGCCAAGCCAGGCCAGGCCACCCTGGGGCTCTGGGCCCTGACCTCACCCAGAGAGCCCCATGACGCCTCCAGAAAAACCCCTGCCTGGACTTCTCCAGAACACGTTTCCCACCTCTGGGGCCCCTGGATACCCCTTCTTCCCACGAGTGAGAGGAGCCAGGCACAGCTACCAGGCCAGCCCCTGACACCCTGCCTGTCAGGCACAGCACCGAGACCCTGCTGGGGACCCCCGGGGACACTCACCTTCAGGGACCCGAACCCCCTCACTAGGAAGAGGGGGTAACTGCAGACAGGCAGGGCATCCACAGGGGGTCTGCCCAGGGCTGAGCCTACAAGATGTGTGTGTGTGTGTGTGTGTGTGTGTGTGTCCCCGTATGCCAGCCAGTTACAGGGAGAGTCCGGGAAGGCCTGTCACATCCACAACCTCTACACACAACACACACACACACATACACACCACTTTGTCTCCTACACCCCTCAGATATTATGGCTCACACTTATGTCCATGTGTCCAGGCCCAGCCCATCCCCAGGCAGCCAGACCTGGTATCTCCCCAGGGCCGAGAAAGCCAGTGGCGCCAAGCTAGCCTGCTGCATGCTTGGCCCCAGGATCCCCCGCCCTGTGCTGGGTAGTGGTGACGGCCCTGAAGCCCAGACAGCAGAATCCAGGAGGCTGACAGCAGAGTCCAGGCTGTCACAGTCGGGATGGCTGGCCAAGGTCCCTCTTCTTCATTTCCCTAAACACTAAACTAACCCAGCATATGTGTGCAGGTAGGTCGCCTGTGTGCCCGTGGGCATGTGCATCTAGGTGTCCTGTGTCAGGGGCGTCTACGCACATAGGGAAACATGTGTCTGCTTGCAGATGCATGTGCAAGCAGGCGTGCCCAAATGGCAGGCAGGCCGATGCCATCTGCCAGGGTGGGCAGGGGCAGGTCAGAGACAGCAGGACGCCCAGCCTGCTGTTCCCAGCCTCCGGGCCTAGAGCTGGGGAGGAGCTGGCCTGGGTGACCCTGCCCAGGGGGCCCCGCCTGGGTCTCACCATGGCCAAGTAGTTGTAGTCGCTGGCCTGGCCCAGTCCGAGCTTCTTCTTCTGGTCCTCACTCATTCCCTCCAGCATGCAGTAGAACACATGGTAATTCCTTTCATCCGGGGCCTGATACATGGGCACAAGGTGTTGGGGGTCAGGAGGAGGAGGGTGGGAGGGGAAAAGGTCCTTGTGGGAGGGAAGTCTGTGCACCTGCTTCACTACCTTAACAAATGGCTTTAACGAGAAGGGCGGGTCAGTGGGTTGAATGGTGGGATTTCGGGCATTGAGGCAAGCAGGCAGCAGCACAGGTAGGGACGGGACCCCGGGCTCGGCCGATGGTGTGGACCCCACCCACCCCCAGGGCTGGGGGTGCCCCGCAGGCACAGTTGGCGTCGACTCCCACATCCCCGGGGTGGGGAGTGGGGCGCACCTGGCGACAGACACGGGACTTCTCCAGCAGGTACTGCTCGATCTTGGCGCCCTCGATGGCTCCCCGCTTGTTGAAGTGGATGTCGATGTACTTCCCAAAGCGGCTGGAGTTGTCATTGCGGATGGTCTTGGCATTCCCAAATGCTGCGGGGTGGGTAGAGGGTCACGGCCAAGGCCAGCCCCACTCCCGGCCACCCGGCCCTGCCCTCCGAGCCCGGGCCCTACCTTCCAGGATGGGGGTGGCCTCCAGCACCTGCTGCTCAATCCACGAGTGCTGCCCACTGATGGCTGCCAGGAACTGCAGGATCAGCTTCGTGCTCTCCGTCTTCCCTGCCCCAGACTCCCCGCTGCAGAGGAGACCCAAGGAGCCGAATGACCCGTCACAGCATTGCCACCCATCCACACACACACACTGGGGCCTCACCCCAAGCTGCCTCCTGCTCTTCCACCTGTAAAGCGGCTGACAGCACAGACCTTCCAGGGCCCCCGGCACAGGGCTCTGCCACACCTGAAGGTAGTTTCCTCCCCCTTCACTCAGACACACCCCCTCCATCCAAACTTGCCACACAGCACAGCACATATTGGATGCCCAGCCAATACTTTGGCCTTTAGCCTTCTGCCTAAGAAAGACCAGGATATTGTATAAAGCAAGCCTGAGGTTTCAACTGACCAAAAACTTAACAGGAGCCAGCAGTAAACCAGGCAGGCCTCAAAAGCTAACATGAGCTTTGGTAGCATTAATAGAGATATAAGTCCCAGGAAAGGGGAGGTGATTCCCCCATATTATGAGATAGCACAAAGTGCATAGGGTCTGGTTGCTGAAAACCTTCATGGCATTCCAATAGTGTAGACAATCCCCAGAGGCATTAACAGGAGTTCAGGGCTGTAGCTCAAGGTGCTAAGCCTGGAGCTCTGCCCTGGGGTTGGGCTGACCACCTGATGATGCAGCACTGGTCACGGCTGTTGCGCTGCATGTTGAAGTAGCAGTTGTCAGCGATGGCAAAGATGTGGGGGGGCATTTCCCCAATCTTCTTATTGGTGTACTGGCGGATGTGCTCTGGCGAGTAGATGGAAAGCAGCTGGTAGGGGTTCACAGCCACCAGGATGGAGCCCGTGTATGTCTGTGGGCAAGAAGGGAGGGGGAGCTCACCACTCCCCAGGTGGGGGGCTCTGGCTCTAGAAAGCTCTCAGACTCTGCCCTGCTCCATCCCACCCGTAGGAAGAGCACTGGCTTTGGGGTCAGGTGGACCCAAGTCAGAATTCTGTTTGATGATGGGAGGGAGGGAGTGGGGAGAGAAAGAGGGAGGAGCTCTGAGCCTTGATCTCTTTGCCTTTATCTGTTAAATGGGTATAATATTACTGTGAATATTAAAGGAGATGGTCTATTTTAAAACTCACAGGAGGAATAGGTACTCCTCAAATCTTGGCTCCCACCTTTGCCCCCAAGTCCTGCATCCCAAACTTTTGGAGTGAAATTCACAAACAGCACTAAGCCTGGACCAGAGACTGGGCTGGTGAGGGGGGAGTGGGAACCAAGCTTAAAGAGCTGAAGGGGCCTGGATATATGGCTTGGGGCACTGGGTGGACCCCCAGTCTCTGCAGCCATCGTGCAGCACAGGGGCCAATGCACCACAGAGAGGCCCCTGGGAGCTCTCGACTAGGGCTCCTCTGTTAGTGACATACTGGCCACCCATGGGCAAGACTTCCTGCTGTGGGTCCCAGGGCCCTGCCACACAGAGGGCCACATGGCCTGCCTCCCCCCACCCCCCACCCCGCTACCCTCTTGCCACCAGGGCAGAGTGAGGCACTCAGGGGTTACTCCTCCCTCTTCCCACTCCCATCTTGAAAAGGTCAGGTCCAGCCTCTAATTGGTGATGGATGTATTGACATTTGGGGCCTGGAGAGGTCGAAGAGAGATGTGACCACACAGGGGAGGTGGCAGCCCCGTCCCCTCCTGCCCTGACTCAGTGCATCACTCGAGCCGCAGCCAGGCCCCAGCAGCCTCAGCCCAAAGGTGGCCATGCTGGACAAGCACTGCCATGGGCACTGCATGCTGGGGGAAGGCCCACCCCCGGGGCCAGGGGCAGCTGTGCAAAGCAGCCCTAGGCTAGGCGCCCGAGACCCAGACCCAGGAGGACTCTTGGCCCAGGAGGACTCTCCTCTCCCACCCAAACCTCATCCTCCAAGCAGGCCACAGCCAAATGCAGGCAGGGAGCCATTCCACCCAGCTGAGACCCCCGTGGTGACTGGCTGTGCAGCCAGAGCCCAAGCAGAATGATAGGGAGGCAGCATGGCAGGGGAGAAGGCTGGAAGGGAGCAGCCAGGCCAAGCCAACAAGCCCCGGAGCTGGAGCCAGTGCTGGCGGCTGGCTCTCGGCGCCACACTCACCGGCCCTCCACAGTTGGTCTGCGGTTGGAAAGTGCCGGAGCAAGAGAAAGGGAGCTGGTGAGTGAGGAATGGGCTCCCTCCATGAACACCGCCCCACAGGCACAGGGCTAGGCTGAAATCTCAGATCAAGACCTGCTACTCCCAGCCCACCCGGCTGAACCCCCCAGACCCATCAGCCACCCTCCCCTACAGCTCAGCCCTGCCCAGCTGCGAGAACTAGACTCTGGTCTCCTGGACAGGGAACCTGCCCCAGATGGGGAATCAAACACAAGTAACATGCTTGGGCAAATCACTTCCCTTCACTAAGCCTCAGTTTGCTCATCTGTAAAAGGGGGATAGTTAACACCCACCTCCCAGAGCTATTGTAAAGATAAAAGGGCATAACTGTGACAGGTGCCTAGCACAGAGTGGCTGCCGTGAGTGCCACCTTCCTTTTCCTCAATACTTAATAATCAGATGTGCAAACGACTGGCCCCTGATCACCACATGGCATGAGGCCAACTTCATGCATTCCTTCAACGGCCCCTCACTGAGGCACAAAACCGGGTGCCAAGGAGGGGGTGCCTGCGGCTGCGGGAGCTCCGATGAAGGCACCTGGATTCCTCCAGAAGAGATGCTGGGGGGGAGGGGGGTCAAGCCAGAGGGCTCAACTGCGGGTGCCAGGCACAGAGGCACGAGAGGCGTGACATTTGCAGAGCCTGTTAGAGGAAGGTCGCTCTGGCAGCCATGAGGGATGAATGGCTGTCACCGAGTCCAGGGGCAGAGATGCTATTTCAAAGCCTAATGTCCCAGCCAACAGGGCTATCAGAGCCAGACAGAGTCTGCTCCGGAGAGCTGGGAAAGGGTAGTGCGGGAGAGCAATGGTGGGGGGGTAGGGGTGCTGAGACACCGTGAGAAGCCCTCCTGGGCTAGGGCACAGAGCCTCTTCTCAACCCAATGCCAACACCCTGCCCCCGGGAGGCCTCTCCCACCCCTCTCCACTCCCCACAGCTTCCGGGCCCTCCTGAGCTCCTGCCTCCTGCATGTCCCCCCTTGATGTCTACCAGCTCGTCCTTCCCTCCACACCTGCTCAGCCTTCCCAACTCGGCACCACCACCCAGCACCCGGAGTGGAGACCTGGGAGGCCCCTTGGCGCCTCTCTCTCCTTCACACGGCCCCCACTGCCCTCCATCCGTGGTCCACCGTCGTGGCCCTCCCACTGGGATCCCACTTCCACACTTGCCCTACCATCTGTCCTCCACTCAGGCCAGGATGAGCTTTAAAGAAACTGACCATGTCATCCCCCTGCTTCAAACCCTCCAGGAGTTTCCCACGGCCTTCAGGCCAGGGTCCAGTCCCCTGGGCCTGTGGCCTCCTACCCTCATCCCCCCAGCCAGGGGGCCCCCCCGGGCATGCTAAAAGCACCACAGCCCTGCTGTCTCTGGGCAGGACTGCACGTCCCACCTGCCCCTTCACCCAGCTAACTCCTACTCAATCTTCGGAACCAGGTTGTGATGACACCTCCTCCAGGAAGCCAGGGGCCCCCTTCCACACGCCCCACACATGCCCCTTCGCTTCACTCGCCTGACGGCTTCAAGGCCTCTCTTCTCCTCTCTCTACCCAGGGCACACACATTTAGCTCACAAATGTTTGCTGAGTGACTAAATTAATGAGTGGAGAAGAAACTGAGTGAGATGCAGTGACTGTTCACAGGCAGCGGCAGCAGCGAGGGGGCTTGGAGGGAAAGGCTCACGAGAAACGCCGAGGCTGCCTGCCCGTCCTGTCCACGCTGAGGGCGATGCGGCCAGAGGGGAAAGCACAGAGCAGGGGGTGTGGTCCTGCTGCCGTGCGTGTGTGTGTGTGTGTGTGTGTGTGTGTGTGATTTGTAGGCATCGTCCTCTTACAGGACATAGAAGAAATCAGTAAGCATGGTGCTCTCTGTGGCGGGAGGAAAGATTTTCAATTTTGTAATGCATATGCCCATATAACAATAAATAATAGCAATAAAAAATAAAAGCCTCTTTCTTCAGTGAGGAGGCCCCTCCCCAGCAAAAGGGCAAGGGCAATCAAGCGCCAGTGAAACCCCTGCTGCATGAGGGGCTTCCCATCTTCCCGCGGTTTTCGCTCCATCCCTTTCTTTGCTCCTCAGGAGGCCACTGGGAGTCAACAACCACATTCCCTTTTCCAGATGGGAGAACCGAGCCTGCGGATGGAGGGACTCTCCAAAGCCACACGGCAGGTAAGCGAAGGTGGAGTGAGATGAACGAGGGCCTCTGGCACCAGAACCCCAGCTCCTGCTTCTCTGCCTGGGCTCCCCCACGTACCAGCAGTGCACCTGTAGGGTCCGCAGAGCTGGCAGCAGGGGGTTGGGAAGAAGAGCGAGGTGGCCTGGCTACCTGGCGACGAGACCCAGGCACTTCCTGCCCTCTCTGGGCCACACTGCCTGCCTGTCCCCTTAGACCCTCAGCATTGCTCTCTGAGGCCCTTCTGGCCAACAGTCAGCAAAGGGTTAATATCCAACTACCCAGCAGAGGCCTCTTGTTCAAGACTGCAGCAATAAAACCTGCCTGTGGGAGCCACAGGCTGGGGTGAGGGACAGATAAGGAGCTATGCCCAAGCAAAGAACCAGGTACAGTGGCCCCCAGGCCCCCCACCCCCACCCCAAGTCCCCAGGCAGAGATCAGGAGATCTAGCAGGAATCAATTCCACTGGAGCCCTTTCTCCTCCAGGAAGCCCTCGGGCCTGCCAGCCCTCCAGCCTCTCCTTCAGCAGGCTATGAAGGCCAAGAGTCACACCCTGGGACTCGCACACCTTCCGAGTCATGGAGGTGCTGGACCCACGAAATCTCCCCACTGTGCCAGAGGGAAGGCTGAGACTAGAGAGGGTCAGGAACTCCCCAGAGGCCACATGCCAAGACCTGGACGCAGGCCTCCCCTTCCAAGACCAGGGCTGCAGCCTCTGCTTGGCCTCAGGGAGCCCTGGCTGCCACACCAGCTCTGCCATCTACTCCCTGCAGGACCCGGGGATGATCCTTGGTCTCTGGAATTGTCCAGCGAGGGGTGCCTAGGTACCCCTGGAGGGCCCTTCCATCATTCTAGTGTCTGCAGGCTGCTTTGTGTCCTGGTGTGCTGTCCGTCTGGCTCCTGGGGACAGGCCAGCTGGAAGCAAGCAAGCCCAAGGCAGAGAGTCAGGGACAGAGCATCCACCCGGCCTGAGCCCGTGAGCTGGCCAGGGGCAGGGGCCAGCTTCCTGGTAACCGGAGGAAATCCTGGGTGCGTGGGGCAGCCGCCCAGAGTAACCCAATCCCTGAGGCAACCAGGGGTTGCCATGGTTAGGGACAGGTACGGTTTCTGAGTGGGACGATAGCCCAGTTGGCTCTTCAAAGCCCTGCTCCAATCCTACCTCATCACCAAGCGCAGAATCATGACTCAGCAAATCCAGGAAACCTCTTTGAATCCTGTGATTCTTGGGCATGGATCCCCAGCCCAACCGACATCCAGAATCTTAGGGCCGCGCACCATGGGAGCTGGGGACCTGCTGGGTCCCTGGCTTGATTTCCTGACCATGAGTCCCTGAACAAGCTCAGACACCTCCCCTGGGCTCCTTCCCCTACCCCTCCGCAAGGGATGGCCTTGTCCCCTTCCCTCCTCCATCCCTCATCCAGCAAAGAGACCAGAAATGTTACTGGTGGGAACTTCTAATGGGGCACATGGGCAGATCTCAGGGTTTTCTGGAGAATCCACAAACCTCCGGAATGATTTTCTGTGATCTCAGTTAGTCTGCTTAAAGATATAACATCCAGGCTCATCTCTCCGCTTGCTGCCAGAGACCGAGTTTATATCCCCAGGCCCCAAAAGTTTACAAACAAGACTCACTGCTCCCAGACTGTCTGAAGGCTCTTCCCTTCCCTCTCCTTATCAACCCTGCTTTTGCCTTCTTTGTTCCTTGACTCAGTCTACCAATTGTAAGGAATCAATTTGCCTGCAAAACAACTAAATACATGCCTCTGAGTTATCCTCAGACAGTGGTCTGGGGGGTCGGGGAGGGTCCCTGGGGTGAGGGAGATGGACAACTCCCATCCTACCCAGCTCCTCCCTGTGAAGGGGGCCCTCAGCCTCTTCCTGGCAGGGTCGGACCTAGGGATCAGGCCTCAGCACAGGTACAATGACTGAGCTTCAGGGGCGGCAGGCAGGACCCTGCTTGCCTTTGGACCCAAGTGTTAGGCTGCACCCAGGCCTGGGGGGTGGGGGGGAGGTGGTCACAGAGAGCCCCAGGCCCCACCTGTGGCCACTTCCCTTCCAGACACTAGTGCAAGAACTGGGGTAGAGACCCCAACAGGTCCCCGTGGGGTATCTAGCTCCAGCCCTCTGACTGGTGACACTGATCACGTCTGGAGGTGCCTCCCTGCCCTGCCCCCCTCAGAGTTGGGGGGCGGCTGGGTGACAGAAAGAGTGAGAGGCGCTTTGTCAGTTCTAAAGGGCTCCCTGCAAAAGCCACGTGCTGTGCCCACGGCAATCTGTCCTTGGGAGCCCAAAGCTGGGCAGAGGGTCCCCAGTGAGGGGAGCATGGCTGAGGGCCTCTCTGGCAGCTGAGGGGCCATGCCAGGGCCTCCGAGGGGGCCAGACCCTGGCCCCAAGAGCTCCTTGCTGAGATTCCAGGGCTCCCTCATACCCTCCCCTTCATGGTCCTGACAAGCCTGAGAGACACTGAGCCCACTCCCCGCCCCCGCCTGGCACGGTGCCGCCTCCAGCCTCTGTCCCTGCAGCGCCCCCTGCCTGAATGCCATCTCTAGCCACTGAACTCACCCGCACCCAGGGCCCTGCCCCCACGCCCCCAGCTGGTGCCAGGCCTCACTGCCTCAGGAGCCACTCTGCCCTTCTCTCAGGCACTCATACCCACCCTGTCCTGGGCCTGGGGACCCAGCGGAAATCCAGCCCTGCCCTGCCCTCACGGAGCTCCCTCCTGCTCTCTTGGTTGCAGCCACACACATCCATGGCTTCTTTCTCCTCTGAGCTGCCTGAAGGTGGAGCTGGGTCAGAGGCATGCAGTGACCCCCCAGCACACAGCTCCAGACTTGGATAAACCTTGGGGAGCCTCAGTTTCCCTGTCTGTAAAATGGGACTATTGGAGTAGATCAGTAGTTCTCAGACCTCTCAGGAGATCTGCAAGTTCTTCTCTTTTCCAACTACATCTCTGAGCAAGGCCAGATTTTCTTCATATACTCCAAACAACCTATCACACCAGATTGCATGTACAGAAGACAGAAGAATCCAGCTGACTTCTATTAAGCCAGGCATTAAAGCTCTTTGGAAAAATTGTAAAGCAATGCCACTGTTCTAATTTTTTGTTTTGGCAAATAGAGTTATTTTTCACACAAAATATGCTATTCCTGTAATGGATTTATTATGGTTATTTTTAAATGAATTAATAAATATATTTTTAAAATTTCTCCATTTTAATTTCTAATTTGGTGAATATCAATAGATATAATCCACATAAACGAAAGCTCTCTGGGGTCCTCAATAATTTTTGTTTGTTTGTTTGTTTTTATTTTTTATTTTTTTAAAAGAGAATAAAGGGTTCCTGAGACCAAAAAGTCTGAGAGCCTCTGAACTTATTGATCTCCATGGGCCCTTCTTGTTCTGATGTTCTCTGCGCCCACCTTCGTGGGATAAATTCACTCTTAGCTGAGTGAAATGGTCTATAGTTGTCCTGCGTTTCAAGGTGGAGAAGTGTGGTGGGTGTACGACTAGTACTAATATCAAGGGGGGATGTTCACGCCTCCACTCCCTCCCGAGGGTACAGACTCCGCACCCATCGTCTTTTGGCCTGGAGGCTCCGAAGGCCAAGCCCAGGAGGGCAGCAGCTCCCCTGGGCAAAGCGCTAAGCCTCCCACTGACCCTGCTCTGCCCTCCCAAGGTGTCAAAGCCACCCCTTCCCCAACCACAGAGCACACAAGACACCGCCCAAAAGAGAGGATGAGCAACTGACTGCACAGCTGCGAGCGGGTGAGTCCCGGCCCCCAGGGGCCTGCGGGTCTCGGGGGAGCTGGGCACCCTTGGAGGAGCGCGCGTGGCGGGCACCCGGCTGCGCGCGCGGGTCTGCGGGCGGCACTCACGTAGATGAGGTGGTCCCGGTAGCGGATGAGCAGGTTGCGCAGGATGCCCGCCTCGTTCAAGTCCCCCAGGCGGATCATGTCCTCCACGCCGTGCACAGACGTGGGATGCATGGGCTTGATGTGCGTGGCCTTCTGCGGGGAGATCCAGTGTTCCTGCGGAGAGGCACGGGCGACCCCGTCAGGGCGGGTCTCCTGGGACCAGGGAGGGGCGAGGGCCCGAGTTCTGTGCGACCCTAGTAGGGCTCTCGACCTCTCTGGCTGCCACACAGTCAGTCCCAGCAGGTCTGAGTCTAGGAGGATGGTGCGGCCGGCGCCCAGCCCCCTGTGAGGCTGGCGAGGGCTTGGCACGTTCGAGGACAAGCCAGGGGACAGGGCAGTCGTGGCGGCGACGGGGAGGAGAGCATCCATTCGAGATATGGTTCATGGGGCCTGTTGATGAAGTATGTGGAGCGGCGGGTGAACTTTCAGTACCTGAAACTCCATGCTCTCTACCAGTCACCCTTCCCTGCAAACCCTACTCTCCCGTGCAATATCTCCTGCTGCCACAAGGTGGCAGGCGGGCGTCTGGGCAATAGCGCTGACTGGGCTAGCCTCGGTTTCCTCAGTGCTTTGGAGCCTCCCCTCCCCCAGCTCGTCTCCAGCACCTTCTCCACACAATCGCAGCCTCTCAGGGAATTGAGAATCAGTGTAACGCTCTGTGGTGGGGCTACAACCTGGGCGGAGCCCTATGGCCCTCTGGGGTCCCCTCCCTGTTCCTAAGTGCCAGGACCCTGCAGGTAACCGGACCAGGTAGGAACCTGGTGACTTTTGGAAGGAAAGGGGGCCTTTCTGCCACCTCCCGGCTCAAGCCTTCAGACCTGCTGGACACGTGTGCTGGACATGTCATGTCCTCCCACACTTGCTCCTCCCCTGGGATAATCATCCCCAACAGCCAGATACCAGCAGGAATCTGGACATCAGTGCCCACCCCCACTCCGATCCAGCTGGTCACCCAGTCCTGCCCATTTGACCTCTAAAGGGTCGACCTTGCACCCCTGCCCTGATCCAGGCTACCCTCTCTCACCTGGCCTTGGCCGCTGCCTCTTGCTGTCCTCACCTTACCACCAGCTCTCCCCTCCAATCCCTGGTCCACCTGGAGGTTCCCTCCAGCACCAGTCTGACCCCAGCACTCTGGGGCTCCAAGCCCTTTCTGAACTCCCTATACGAGCTCCCCACCTCACCCCACCCTGCTCCACAGCCTGGTATTCAAGGCCCGAATGAGCTGGACACAGGACTCTGGCCTTTGATCTGGCTACCCCTATACTTCCAAGCCAGGTAAGGCTGGCCTCACTTCCCTGGGTGGTCACCCTGTGACTCTGCTCATCTTGTTCCCTCTACCTTTTTTTCTACTCATCCTTTAAGCCTCAGCTCTGATGTTTCCCAGTTTCTAAAGCCTTCCCTGACAACACTGCCCACCCTCACATGCTCCACCTGTGCCATCTTTCCAACCCCACCTACACCCCAGGGGAAGTCAGGGGCCTCCTCTGGGCTCCCACGTCACCTGGGGCTCCCTCTGAGCAAGCAGGGCTCACACTTGGTTGCCACCATCTGAGTGCAGCTCTGTGCCTGACCTCCAGATTTAGCCCAAGGCTGGGAGCTCACAGAAGTCAGATCCTATGCCTGATACAGCCCTGGTCCATGTGCCTCATATGGGGCCGGGCACAAATAACGTGCCAGGGACTCTCTGATGGGGCAGGTGGCTGACTGGCAAATGCTGGGGCTCAAGTCTGAATGGAAACAGAAGTTCTAGGGATGGCGAGGCCCCAGAGCCCCCTACTCCAGCTCCCTCACTTCACATGAGAAAGCTAAAGCTCGGAGCAGGATGGTGGCTGCCAGAGGCCCTCAGAGGGGTCAGGAACAGGGCCGGCCAGCGCCCACAACTCCGATCTCCCAGGCATTCACGGCACCTCCTGGGCCAGGAGCATTTCGATCTAGCTCAGGCCCTGACGTGGCCTTCCCCAAGGCATGAGTGGACTGAGTGGTAAGGACTTTCCAATCCTGTGTGGAACATTCCTCTCTCCTAGGCGTCCTGTTTCTCCATAAAAGCTGATCCAGTTGGAAAACTTCCTCTGCCTGGCCCTCACTCCCTGACTCGGTGCTAGACCTCAGCCTGGGCTGCAGGGGAGCGGGCTCCTGGGCAGGCTGTCTGCCTACCACCCCCCCACCCCCGACAGTTCAGCACAGAGGTGTAGAGGCAGGCTCTGCCACTGCAGGACCCTGCAACCCTGGGCAAGTCGCTTTATTCCCTGAGCCTCAGAGACCTCAGCTACTAAATGGCCACACAGTAGCTGTCCATCTTCCTGCGGATGCTGGGAGGACAAACTGAGACAAAAATAGCCAACCTTTGTCGATAAGCTTATTCCTGCCAGGTCTAGAAAGCACGGGTGCCTGGTAAATGCCCAACAAGGGCTGGCTGTCATCACTCCAATGTTTTCTAGTTTTACAAAGGAGATACAGCCTTTGTTTGTTTCTTATAACATCAAATAACAGAGAATGACTGTCCCTGTTTACAAGTGAGGCATCAGACTCAGAGGTAAAGTGACTCGCCCAGGGCCACACGATCAGTTAAACGGCAGAGCCAGGCCTCTCCCCATGTCTCTTCTGCACGGACAGGCCTCCGACTAAGGTCACCGCCCCTCAGCTCAAGGTCCACAAGCACCTATGACATGGGCCAAAGTGTAACCAGGGCAGAAAGGGAGGCCTGGCCCTGAAGGGATGCCAGCAAGAGGGAGAGAGCAAGGCCCGCTGCAGGGACTGGAAGCATCAGGGGAAGGGCTGGCCTGGGGCTGAGCTTGGAGAGCCTGGGCCATCACGTCATGCAGAGGAAAGGAAGAAGGGGTGCATCTGGCAATGGGGGTGGCAGAACATTAGGACTCCATGAGGACTGAAACCAGAATCATTCATTCATTCATTCATTCATTCGGCAGGTCTTCACAGAGAACATTCTCTGGACAGACCTTATGCTGAGCTCTGGGGAACCAGAAGTAGCTCACCTGGTCCCTGTCCTTGAGTTGCTGGGAGTCTGTGGAAGACAGATGGGTGGGGGTGGACAGGCTCTGTGGAAGAGGGGCTTAGAGGCAGCTGGAGGCCCTGGGGCCATGCTCCTCCTCCTTCTACAACCCCCACCCTCGGGGCCTCGATGGGGGCAGGGCAGGAGGGGACCTCTGGGATCCAGTAACGCAGAGTTACGGGACACCATCTGACGTGCAACATGACCCAGGTGAAACTCAACCTACAGGCAGAGTCCCAAGCCCTACCCTGGGTGCTCCAGGCAGGTTCAGTGCTGCCAGCCAGGCCTGTGTCCCACCCCCTTCTGTGGCCACAACCTCACAATGGCTTCCTAGAGGGTCCCAAGCCGAGAACCAGAGCCCCAGGATGCTCCTGCTCTAACGTCCAGGGAATGCAAGTGTGGTTAACAGAGCCTGAGCCACAAAGGCTGAGGAGGCAAAACTGCCACTGGGATGTTGAGAGGGGGCACTCACGCCCAGAAGTCAGAGGTCCTGGGTTCTAGTCCCGGCACCATCGCTTACTGGCTGTGTGACTAGTCACGGTGGGCCCTCTCTGTGCCTCAGTTTCCCCCTGGGGTAGCAGCTGCTGCCCTCCCTGCCTTTCACAGATGCTATGAGGATCCAGAGAGAGGATGTGGGTCAGAGGGCTATGCAAACCCTGAGGGGGTACCCCTGAGGGCTGCAAGGATGTCATGATGCTCTGCCCCTCGAAGCCTGGGCCCCAGCCTCAGGGTTCTGAGCCCTCCCCTCATCCCCAGCAGAGCCTTCTGCTCCAAGTCCTTGCACCATCTTTATCTCCCACCCTCTTCCATCAGACTGGGAGGCTAAGACAGGGACTCGATCTTCTCTGTCCGTCCCCAGCACCGGCACTGCACCTGGCACAATACCAATTACGGTGGAATTGAATCTCCCTGGGTCCTTCGTGATCCTGCTAAGTGGCAGCCCTGTGCCCTGCGCCACCCCCACGTGTACCCATGCCCACATGTGCACAGGCACATGCACACATGTTCGGAGGCCCCGGGCTTCCCCTCTGCGCCTACATCTGGGCCACTCTCCTCCAGGGTGGAGAGATTTCCTTCTTCCACCAAGAGCCCACTATCTCTACCTACCAAGCTTACACTTCCTGTTTCCCTTTCCTCCAGGGCCCAAGAGATAAAGGGTTAATCTGGTAGCCTGATTCCCAGGGCATGGGGAGGTGAACAATGAATCCATACGGCCTTTGGATGCTGTAACCCAACAGAGTAAAACCACAGGCATTTTCAAACGCTAACTGAGCCGAGGTGTGCCATGCATGTGACCTCATTTATGGGTCAGCATATGGGTAGTTGTTATTATTATCCCCATTTTACAGAAGAGGAAACAGAGGCTTAGAAGGGAAGGCAACTTGGCCAAGGTTGCACAGCTAATAAGTGGGTGAGGTAGGATTTGAATCATCCAGTTGGTCTGACCCCAAACCACCCCTGTGCTTAAGGAGCTCTCAGTCTGGTGCAACACCCTCCCACACCCCCCAACACACACACACACACACGCGCGCGCGCGCGCGCGCGTACCCACAGACACATCCTTAATACCAGGTGGAATGGACTGAAACGCTCGTGGACACAGAACAGGCAGCCTGGAGCAGGAGGGGAGGTTCCCTTTTGCTGGGGTAATGGAGGAGTCTCCATGGGGTGGAGGGTGGTTGAGAGGCAGAAGTGGGGGCACAGGTTCTGCCTCCACCCCCCTGAGCAGGTCACTGCTTGGCCCTGGCCTCAGGTAGCCTGTTAGCCTCTGTCCTCCCCAAGGCCTGGGGGAGCTGGGTGGGAAGCTACTCACATTGCCTTCGTCGTCCACCACCTGGATCTGCCCAGAGTCGCAGAGCTTCACCACTGCCCCGATGGGCACGTCAAACTCCTGCCCGGATCTCAGGTCCATCCAGACAAAGTCCCCCTGTGGGTGACAGAGAGTCCCGGGCCAGGTGAGCAGGGAGGGGGATTGGCACCCCCTCCAGGAAGTCCAATAAACCACCCCCTCTCACTAGAGGCTCTTCTGCCAACCACGGCAGAGGGAAGAAAAGGGAATTCACACTTGCTAAAGGTCATCTGGTGCTAGGTCCTGGACTAGGTATTAATGCCGTATCATTGATCCCTTCTCCTTGGCAGCTGTTATTCTCCCCATTGTACAGAGGAGTAAGTGGAGGCTGAGAGACAGGAAGAGCCGAGGCCACCCAGGTGGGCAGCTTGAAGCCCAAGCTTGTGCAAAGCTCACTCCTCCCACTGCTCTACAGCCCACGCATTGGTATTTAGGCAGAAACCACTCAAAGCACTTTCTCTTTGTCTAAAAGGAGGCATCACTACAGAACACTCTGTGGGTGAAGAGTGTAGCCTCCATCACCTCCAGGGTTGATTTTCACAGACACATTAAAGGCACCTTGTGGGGTCTGCTCTGCCCTAGGCCCTGTGGTCCAAGTTCATGTGTCCTGGCTTGTGGGGAGGGCCCTGACCTCGAGGGGAGGGGTGTTTGTGGTCCCTGTGGTGTCCAGCACAGGGCCTGGCCCTCACTAAGGGCTCTTGGAAGCCAAATCTAAAATGCAGCTAGAAACCATAATCTTACCATGTGTGTGAGTCAGTGGAAATGGATATAGAATAACCATTTTCAGCCCAGATGCTTAACAAACATATATTGATCACCTACTGAATGCAAGACACTGATCTGAATGCTTAAGATCAAGCAGTGATCATGGAGTCTACATTCAAGGTGGGAGGAGCCAGAAAATAACTTGAGCAAATATGTTTAACATGATCAATTTAGATGGTGGTGAATGCTTTCAAAGACATAAACACACCACTGAGTGGACTGAGCTGGCCAACCTTAGATTGTAGCCAGGGAAGCCACTCTGCAAGAAACCTCTGAGCTGAAAAGGAGCCAGTCAAGGAAAGAGGCAGGGGATAGTAACTTGGGCAGAGGAATGGTATGTGCAAAGGCCCTGAGGCAGAAAGGATTAGCAAAGAGGCTGCTATGTTAGGACCAGGAAGCAGGGTGGGGATCAGAAATGTGGGCAGGGGCCAGGGCACATAGGGCCTTATTGGTCTGGGGGTGAAAGTTTAGATTTTATTCTAATTCTAGTAGGAGGATGGCTTTAGAGTGGTCCCCAAATTCCCCAGGATTGTGAGAGAATTTAGACATCTTAATAAAAATATAACTTAATATCAAGCAGCAGAAAAATATGACAGCTGATAAACTGATTCACAATGAAATAAACCTGTGGGAATGACCCTGAAGAAAGCACTCGGGGCTATGAGTCAGGAGACATGGTTCTAGTCCTGCATGACCTTGGCCAAGTCACGGACCTCTCTGAGCCTCTGCTTCCACATCTCTCAGTGAGGGGTGGACTCAGTGAGTTCCTAGTCCAGCTCCTCAGTGCTTCAGCCTCCTCCTGCTCCCACTGGAACCACAGCTGCCACCATGGGCCCTTGCGTCACGTGAATGGGGTCTTAGCGCATGTTAGAGACAGACTAGCTCCAAACTCAGGCTTGCTCCCCAGAAAAGTGGAGAGGCCCGGGGAGGGGAGGAGAACTTGTGTTTACTGAGCACCCATGGTGTGCCTGGGGCTCCACGGCTGCTTCCCATAGGCACCCCATTTAATCCTCACAGCTGCTTAAGAACCAGACCCTCAAACTGTGCTTCCTGCCGCTCCCCTCATCCACACTAAGCGCCTGCAGAGCGGCCTGCCTGGTCACCCGGTCTGCTCGGGCTATTCTTCTCCACCTGCCCCACTGTTCCCCTGTCTGTCAAGACCCAGAGTGAGTATCAGCAGCTCTTCGCTGGTCTGTCCCCAACCCTCCACCTTCCTCCTCCTCCAGGACCAGAGAGGCTGGGTCATCACCATCTGCTTCCACTCCCCCTGGCCTGGAGCACCCCAAGGCAGGGGCTGGGTGAGTACTTCATTGGAGACTCTCCAGACGCTCCAGAAAGAGTGTGTGTGAGTGTGAGAAAGTGTGTGAGAGTGTAAGAGTGTGAATGTGAGAAAGTGTGTGTGAGAGTGTGAGTGAGAAAGCATGTGAATGTGTAAAAAGTGTGTGTGAGAAAGTGTATGTGTGTGTGAGTGTGTGAGAAAGTGTGTGTGAATGTGAGAGTGTGTGTGAAAAGTATGTGTGAGGAAGTCGAAGTATGTGTGTGTGTGTATGGGAAAGTGTCTGTGTGTGTGTGAGTGAGAGTATGAGAGAGTGTGTGAAAGTGTGTGTGCACCCGTGTGAGAGAGCTAGAGAGGAAATGACTCCTGGTGGCCGGGCTGTGGCTGTTGGGCTGTGGCACTATTCTAATTTCAACCACGTTAACCTCTAATGTGCCAGGTGGTGACTTAGATGCTTCCCTGGAATTATCTCATTGAACTTCATGACAGGATTCTATCTCCACTCCATCTACTCAAAGTCAAGAAATGTGCCCAAGGTCAAATAACTACTTCATGCAGAGCCAGGATTGAAGCCCTGACAGACTCCAAATCCAGTGCTCTTTCCCAACACCCCCCAAGTCTAGCCCTGAACACAACTCTGTGGCCAAAACAGGCAGCACTTACAGGGTCCCTGGCCCGAGGTGGCTCATGGGTCCAAAAGGCAAGCAGGAAGCTTGGACTGAGGGCAGGGATCTCTCTGAGTCACCATATACCCTGGCCCATTGCAGGGCCTGGAACACAAGATATTTGTTCCCCACTCAGGGAGCATGGAATATCCAAAATAAAAGCTCTCATGTGAAAAGGAAGTGAAGGCTCAGAGGGGCTGGGCAAGATGCCTAGGGACACACAGCAAGCAGAAGTGATTAGAGCTCTCCTAACCTAAAGCTGTCAGCAGAAGGGCAGTGACTTAGCTCCTTCTGCTCTAGGTCAGAACTCGAGGGAAGAGGTCCAAAGGGCAGCTTCAAGAGGCCTCAGGGAGGATTCTGGGGCCTGAGAATTTTTGAGGGGGAAAAGTCCTGATTGTTCCAGGGAAAGTCCTTGGAGCATCAGAATGTGGCCCATTGTACGGGACCTCATTTTACAGATGAGGAAACCGAGGCCCAGAAGAGAAAGGAACTTGGCCAGAGTCAGCCATCAGTGACTGATGGGAGACTGTGGGCACCTGGGGGGGTTGGGCCTGAACCAGCAACAGGTGGGTGAGGAGTTGCTATTTGGGAGAGGGAAGCAAGGGAGGAAGGAAGAGAAAGAGGGAGGGAGAGAAACAGTGGAAGAACATGAAGCTTTATTGGGGGGCAAAAGGCAGGAGGTGAGGAAAGGTTGTCTCCAGAAAGGGCCTTGGGCTCCCAGGTCTAACTCTACCAGCCTTTCCCGCCCAGTGGCAAGTCCCACGCAGCCCATGCTTGCGTCTGCCTGGCCCCCTCCCTACCACCCCACTGCCCAGTGACACTTTACATTCTACAAGTGTGTGAGGGGCACCCCGTTAGGGACCCCACCTTGAATTGAAAACCTCAATTGTTATATGACACATGTCTCAGTGTGCCAGCGTAACTTGGGGCGACTCCCAACTTCTCTGCTGTAAATGAGCAGCTGGAGCAAAGGGTCTTTCCAGGCTTTCATGGCCCCAGAGTGGTGATTTCCTAGAATAGGTCTGTCAAAACATTCTCCACTAGCCTGAAGCCCCCTAAAGGCACCCACAAACCCCAGTGGGGCCTCCTCCCATGGGAAGGCCAGCACACACACAGTGAACACCACATCATGAGATCTGAGTTCTAGTTCCAATTCTGCCACTAACTTGCTGTGTGACTTTGGGTAAATCATTAACCTCTCTGGGCCTCAATTTTCACCAGCCTTAAAATGGAAAGAGTCAGTGCATGTGAAGATGAGAGACCCATGCAAATGCAAGTTCTCTTTCCCAGGCCTAGGCTAGGAGCCCAGACTAGGATCAATATTAACTCTACACTGGGCCAAAGCCCTTTATGCCTCTTCCTTCCTCTGGGACAGTGCCTGGGGCTCTCTGTGGAAGGAAAAGGAGTCTCTTTCAGGACAACCCCCTGCCCCATCATCAAACTCACTCTGGGACAATGGTTTTATTGACCCCGTGTTCACTGATAGGAAAGGTGACCAGAGACTTGCCAGGGGCACCTGTGAGCAAGGAACAAGCTCCAGTTGGAAGCGTAGGTGGTAGAGGAGAGCCTCTGGCCATGCCTTCCTTCCACTCGGCCAGCCAGTCCACAAACGTCTACGGAGCCCCCCTCCCGTGCACCCGGGGGCACTCCCTGCTCTGGACCCTGGGGAAAAGCGGCGAATGTCCCTTCCTGGCCCTTGTCCATCGCCTCGTTTTTCCAGGTGCGAAACCCCGGCCTGGGCCAAGTTCACGTCGGAAGCAGGGAACCGCACCCGAGGATCCCCGTCCGCGCGCGCGATTGGGCTTTGCGACCCTGCGGAGACACCCGGCTTGGAACAGGTCCCCGGAGCGCGCCCCTCCCGGCTGGCCTTACCGGCATGACCGCGAAGGTCTTGATCGCCTGGTTCAGGCTGCGCACCAGCGCCCACTTGTTGGGCTGCTTGGCGGGGTCCTCGGCGGGGTCGGCGAGGGGCTCCATGGCGCGCAGGGTCTGGCGGCGACTGCGGTGGCGCGGCTCAGTCTCCCAAATTCACCTAATCCCGTGCGCGCCGCCGGCGGGAACCCTAAACCCGGCCATCTGCCGCGGGCCCATGGCAACGGCGGCTTAGGTGACGCCCGCGCGCGGCGACGGGGAGGGGGCGCTCACGCCGCCCCGGCCGCTGCCCCCTATCTTGGCGGGACCCCTAACACCCCAGCCTCGTCGGGAATCCCCGGCCGGCTCCACTTGGACCACCGCGTGTCGCAGCCTACTAGCCGAGCCGCGCACCCCGGGGTAAAGTGGCTCTCGGAACCTCACCTTGACCACAGTTTGGGAAAAAAATCAATGTTTGCTATGTGAACATTGTGGAGACATTGTGGAGTACAGCACCATAAACTCCAGGAATTTTAAGGCTAATCTGAAGGCCTCAAAGACATTTCTGGTTTGCTGGTTGCTGCTGGGGAACCAAGGCAGATACAGATCTTCCTTCTGGTAGGCAACCTGGGAGTTTAGCTTCTGAAGAGCCTGTGTCTGGTCCAGCCCTTGAGGCCAGGAATAATCTCCAGCCCAAAGAGAAGCCACCGAGACGGGAAGAAGGCAAATGTGGGTGGGAAAGGGGCAGTCCCTGGACATTCCCTAGGGCAGCCAAGTCACCCCTGATGGCCCAGAACTCACCCAGCAGTGGGCACCAAAGCTGGGCTCCTTTGTCTTGGTGACCAGACGGGGCTGGGCCCTGGCTCGATGGGTGCAGGACTCTGAGCCACAGCAGCCTTCACGCCCACCCAGGGTGAGAGGGCAGGAATGCCCAGACCCTGTAGGCCCAGCCTTCCTTCTGCCCCAACTCCTTGTCTCCAAAGGTCACCAAACTTCACTGAGCACAGGCTCAGACTAAAGCAAAGGGCATGGTGATAAATAAGACGGGTCCTCAGAGATCCCAGCCTGGTAGCGTGGACGGACCCAGACACAGATAAGGACGGTATCCTGAGATAAGGGACAGCCTGGCCCTGGAGAGACAGGATAACATGGTGACTAAAAGGTTGGAGTCTGGAGCCAGGCGGCTTAGGTTCAATCCCAGCTTGGCCACTCACAAGCTGTGTGTCCTTGGGCATGTTCGTCAACCTCTGTGTGCCCTTGTTTCTTCATCTATCAGATGACAGGATAAGAGTAGCACCTACCTCACGGGACTTTTGTGAGGATTAAACTCGCCAACGTGTGTAACACACTCAGATCGGTGCGTGTTGAGTAAATGCTGAATGAGTGTTGGTTATTATTAACTGAGGGAGTCAGGTTGGGGGTGACATCTGTGTGTTAGGACTTTGCAAGCGGACGTGAAGAGAAAGGGCATTCCAAGAAGAGGAAACAGTAAAGCACAGAGGTGCAAGGTGAGAGGGCTGAGATCATAAAGCAGGCGAGGTGGATGGAAAGATGCTCCCTGGGGGACACCTGTCAAGGAGCCGAGCGCCCAGCCCAGACCCAGACCCAGACTCGCTGCTCAGCCGCCTGTACCCCGGTCATCCTGAGCTGAAGCCCGGGGAGCAAGCCCCCTCCCCCGTGGTGGACTGGGCACCAGGACTGGGAGGAGAGTCCAGCACCCACTCTGTGACCTACTTGGGTATCACACCCAGATCCTCTCCCAAAACTGGAGTCCACTGCTGCTCCCGCCTCCACACAGGCTAGGGCTCCCCATCTCTGTGCCTTTGCCCATGCTGAGCCCTCTGCTAGGAATCTTCTTCTCTGCCCCCACCCAACCACAAGTTTCCACAGAACCATCTGCCCTCTGCTCCCCAGTACCCTCTGCTCTCGACTCTTTTGGTGCCTCACACAGCCAAGAGGCTGCCCTCACCCCGTTGCACCACCTTCCAGCCAACACAGACATTTCACAGATGGGACATCTGAGGTTCAGTGGGGACAGGAACCCATCCAAGGACACAGCAAATTGAGACAAAAGGCTTTTAGGAAGTAATTGTATCAACTGTCATCAACAAGTAACAACAGTGAAAATGGGAACGCAAGAGCCCATTCCTCCACAGAAACACTGAAGAAGAAAAAAAAAAAAAACCTGTCAGAATCAACTTTATCAGGAAGCGGATGTAGCCCAAGTGGTTGAGCACCTGCTTCCCATATATGAGGTCCTGAGTTCAATCCCTGGTTTCTCATAAAAGCAAAAACAAACAAACAAACAGGCAAACAAAAACAACTTGGGGGAGCCAGTATAGCTCAGTGGTTGAGCGCCAGCTTTATCAGAACTCCGGAAAATAGTCATAGGTTTACAGCAACCAACCAAACATGTAATAAAGAAAAAGGCAGCTGAAACCCAGGAGGAGAGCTGTGTGACATTTTAACTTAGGCTTGCCCCGTCACCTCTCCCCAGCTTGGCAGCAACCTTCAAGATGGCAGCTTGCATCCTGGAGTGTGTTCCTGGGACCAGAAGGAGTAGAATGGACCTTGTCTAAGAAAGTTGTGGTCATCATGGGACCCAGTGAACCCTATTGTAGATGATGGACTATAGCTAATAGTACAATTATAAAAATGTTCTGGGAAGCGGGTATGGCTCAATGGATAGAGCTCCCGTTTACCATATGGGAGGCCCCGGGTTCGCTTTCCGGGGCCTCCTTGTGAGGGCAGGCCGGCTGGCCCGCGCGGCCCAGTGGGCTGATACAGCAAGACCTCACAGCAAGGGGGAGATAAGCAGACACAGAAGAAACACACAGCGAATGGACACAGTAAAACACAAGCAGCAAGAGGGGGGATAAATAAATAAATAAAT